>JAWQUT010000523.1:374692-390364 GCA_033807755.1 Ellobium chinense | reverse complement strand
GGGGGGGGGGGGATTACAGTAATTGGATTGTACACAAGCCATGATCTGGTCTGCAAATAACGGCTGAAACCTCTATTAGATGATTTAAAAAGGGAGACAACGCATCGATAAACAGATCGATGACTCATTGGTCACTACAGCAGAATGAGACCATTACGCCGAGTTCAAACTTGAAGGGTGCCTAATAGTTTATCCGCTTAAAAGAAACTATGCTTTATGCAGAAAAAGTTCAGATTTGAAATATATTTGAATACACTTTTGAATAAATAAATGATAAAGTCGTTTCAAATCATTCAAGGCCGGTGTAAGCCATATATGAGACTTTCAGGAGAAGGGTTTGCTGATCTCTTCTTGACCGGTCCAGAACTTCTCTTCCAGCTAAGCTGCATTGTCAGTAGGTCGTTTCCGACATGGATTTTGTGGAGAGATCCTTTCGTTCCCCATCTTTCCCCCTAGGATTAGAAGTTGTTTCCATCAGTGGATATCCCCCTCCTCTTTTTTTTTTTGTACCGCAGGGTAAGAGTGGGAAAGGGAGGATGTTTTGATTTTGTTTTTGTTCGAGGAATTTTTGTCTAATCCATTTCAAAATGGCAGAGTCGAAAGTCATTCTGTTGATATCACAAGAATACCTAACCATTCAGTGTTGAAAGGAAAAACAAACAAAAATAGAAATTAGTTACAGTCTTAAGAACAAGGCCTTAAGTAACCACTTTTCTCTCCAGTTTTACCATAGACCTGAACCAGCCTTCTTAGTCAAGATCGTATATAAGGCGTGACCTAATATCACCAACATCCTGTGGTTGAAGACCAACTTGCTACATGGATGTATACATAAATTACACATAAATAAATACATCGGTGGGGGGATGGTAGCACAATACTAGGCTACTGTAAATAAGTACATAAACTATAAATAACCACTATTATAATTATGATAATAACTATAAATAACCATAACAACAATAATATATAAACTACTGTCAATGAATACATCATTGGGTCCCGGGATGGCAACAGTATCTGTAGCTGAAAATTGTATGATTTTCAAACATCAAAAAGATGGTAATCCTGATAATCAACTTGTTTGTTAAATAAATAAAAGTCAAAATCCATGGCTGGATGTGTTTGTTTGTTTGTTTCTTTGTTTGTGCCTGGATTTTTTTTTGTTTATGGCTGGGTTTGTTTGTTTGCGGCCGGATTTGTTTGCTAAACAAATCTACATCTTTTCAAGTATGGGTCTCAGTTTTGCAAGACATCCTGAAATGGCTATGGAAGAAGTGTGGGAGATGGTTCGTTGGTCCGGGTGGCTCCTTGGGACCCCAGACGATTAGAGAAAAGAGAGTGAGATTATTTGTCACGCGACTGGCGAAAGGCAGGCAAAGCCTTCTTTTCATTGGCTGACCAAAAGAGTAAGTGGTGTTCAGTGCTTCCCAGTTGTTAACCCAGAGTTGGGAAGTTGGCGTTATGAGCCAAATTTCTTCAAAGGTCAGATCACAACAATCTTACCGTAAGAAGGACGAAATTAATACACGAACTTTAGCCATAAGTATCGTTTAATTAGCATAAAGAGATCTCGTTTAATTCCTCATAAAATTGTTACGACCCTCATTTTTGGAGATGGTACGTTATTCCCGGTATTGCCATCAGAACCAACCTGAAATAAGGAAAAAAATGTTAGTTTGTATCTAAAGTCAAAACAAAAAATTTGTATTAGCATAGGACGTTATTTTTCAAGGCTCATTGCTTTTCCAAGCTCTGCCATCATTCATACTGCACTTCTCAGACTGAGTGTGAAATGTGTTTATGATTCTAGGTCGTAACATGCAATATGATGGAAACACCAGGAAATGCCAGACAGCTCACATACTTACTTCTTCCATAATGGTCCGTATAAGATCTGAACTGAAAACTTAAGGGCCTTCTATTTGATGCAAGTGCAGAGTCCGCTAAAAACTTCCAGAAAATGAGTGTCTGGAAATCAGACAAGTGAAGCATTTTGTAATAGCCGTTAAAAGTCATTGAACTGTGCCCCTCTCTCCCATTTTTTCCTGCGAGTTCTAAGACAGAAGGAAGCTATTTTCATCTCCCCAAATTGTTTTTTAGTGTTAAATATATACAACCTTACGCGAGAACCGAGGGTTACAGTAAATCCTTTGTACCTTCAACGTCAAGGAAACTTAGGAGTAATAGTATATAAAGTGTTTGGGAGAATGTGAGAGTTAGTAGGGATGTGTAGGTATAAATGTATGTGTGTGTGTTGTGTGTGTGTGTGGGCCCATGTGTGTGTGTGTGTTGTGTGTGTGTGGGCTCATGTGTGTGTGCGTGTGTGTGTGTGTGTGTGTGTGTGTGTGGTTTGTATGTGTATGTGTGTGTGTACGGATGTGTGTGTGCATGAGTATGTGTGCAGTGTGTATGTGTGTGTGTTATGTTCGCGTATTATGAGTCAATATGACATTGTATGTTAGTTTTATAGTCTACCAGAGTTCATTATTGATGTATTGTTTGTTAATATAGTAATATTGTCTTTCTGCACTTGTTCAAGACAAATTTCCGGATGGATTAATAAAGTTTATCTTATCTTATCTTATCTTATCTTATATAACTTAACCCAGACACGAGAAATTGACAAGAAATTCGACATCCCAGCGTCAAAAAACACCTGTGTCACTGCATTCTAAATGTTGGGATCGCGCAACACTCAAGTCGTCAAGGGAGATTATCTACACCCACAGCATTCCTCCGATAACAGGCCTTTGATGAGAAGTTCCACGAACAAATTTGAAACTATAGACGATGGCGGCTATCTCGCCGCGCTCTCTCTTCTGATTGACCCAAAAGTTGCGACATCAAAATTTCTAAGAAATCTGGTAGATGCCCGTACGTACTTCCCCACCGCGACTAACGAAAGACGACGACGACGACAACAACAACAACAACAACAACAACAACAACCGTACCCATGTTGTTTTCATATTTATCCATATTGCTGACGTCACCTTCTTGCGTGTCTTCTTTTCTCCCCAGACCAGAAACGCTTTGTGCAGTGCACGCAAGCCGTGCAGACTCCGGGTCATCACGCATGAAGCAAGCGGCGAGTTTGGTGGGCTAGAGACACCAGACTTATGCTCATGTGGTTACTACAGGGGTGCCTGCTCTACTGACTGGACAGATTCGCAAAAGACCATTACTCGGAACCTTATTTCTGATCGTAAGTTGGTCCATGTTGTCTAGAATTAGAAAAAAAATGACCTGGATGGTTTTATTTCCATTCGAGATACCTGGGAGCTTGAGCATTAAAGATGGGATTGTTTTACCATTGTAAGAATTACATTACCTCTGCAGGTTGAAGTCTTCCAAGAGTGCATTCACCGTCGATGCCCTATTGTAGTTCTCACTATGGTAAGAGAGCTTTTAGTTGTCATACACATTGACAGCTGGGCTGCGTTTGTATGGTCCTAGCAATTCGACAAAACGGCAAACCACACTTTTTCCTTAACGAAGCAAATATCAGTCTATAGACAAGCCAAGATGGCGGCGATTACTCGTATTGTGGAAGAGCAAGAAAATATTGCACTGACTAGTGGTGCTTGCAATTCTTATATCTTTGACTCATTTATTAGCATACATACCACCATTGATTCTTGTCACATTTTCCTCTAACACAAGGTTGTTGATAATACGTTTCACTAACAAATTTGAAACCGTAGATGGTTGCCACTATGTTTCCCCTCTTTTTCTTCCGGTTTTGACAAAAGACGTCACGTTTCTAACAAACCTCTAGTAGATGTGCACCCTTTCTCACTGTGACTGGCGCTCCTTGGCCAAACAGGTGTCCCAGCAAAGAACCGTCTACAGAATACAAGAACGGCCCTTTCCGCGAACCAGCAGCAGGGACCGAACATAAGTAGTCCTAAAATTTAACCATAAATTTACGCCAAAAAGTATCAAAGTAGCGAATGCTGGTTTTTTTTTCCTCCTCTAATTGGCTGTGAACAATGATGTGTCATGCTTGGGTTTAGCAAGAAATAATATCTCTGAATGCTGAGTAATATGCCAATGACATTATTTTAAAAAGAAAAAAGCATTTCTGTGTTTATCTTGCCTCAGAAAACACCCCGCGTTTACCCTTTCCTTTTCGCGGCAGTCCACGGTAAATACTTCGCTTAACCTTACACGCCATAGCCACTGTGAGATACATTATTCACTTCCGGATTTATTCGGAACAGAACTTTAGTAAGTCAGCAATGGGAATGAACAATAATACATTGTTTTACACCCACGAATATTTTGCGCTTCTCAGACAGGTGAATTGTAAGATAGCTGACCTTGTTTCTGTCATGTTTTTTATGCCTGAGGCTAAAAAGTGACGTATCACTTGATATATTACAATTACTATTAATTAATATTAACAATACTATACTTATTATATTCTATTAATAATAATAAACAGCTTGCATTTGCTAGTTTGAAAAAAAAAAGGAAGATATTTCAAACCGTCTCAATACTCTTTTTCTCGTCACAGCTTTAGTTGCAAATTTACAAGGAGATCGGCATAATATTTTTTTTCTGTTAAGTGGTTGGTCGCGGGACAGATAAGCGGTGACTCTGTCAGTGTTAACAGTGTGTACATTCGGGCCAGTTAGCTTCCTAATGCACTGCTCTTAAATGTATGAAAATCGGGTATTCCCATTGACTATATATATACTCTACCGTGGCCCATGATTAAGGACCTTATGCATGACTTCCGTGGTAACTAGTTAACATCTGCTTCGTAACTAGGCTATGTTTATTTCATCCTTGCGGACGAACGAAATTCACACTTCATTTATTCTGTGGNGGGGGGGGGGGGGGGGTCCCTCAGAGATTCCAGGCACGAAAGTTTTCACTCTCTAAGCAAGCCAAGATGGCTTTGACACATATGCGGAAGAGCCAGAAAAGATTTTACAAATGGTGTTTGCTATAGTTACATGTATATCTTTACCTCATCATTTAGTCTGCATAGGCCAACTACTGTCGATTCTTGCTACANGAGGGAAGGGGGGAGGGAAGGGGACAGAAGTGGAGAGGGTTGGAATGACCTCCGTGTTTCTTTCGTCAGAATAAAACAGAGTTAAG
This sequence comes from Ellobium chinense, assembly GCA_033807755.1. Classification (NCBI taxonomy): domain Eukaryota; kingdom Metazoa; phylum Mollusca; class Gastropoda; order Ellobiida; family Ellobiidae; genus Ellobium; species Ellobium chinense. The sequence continues at coordinate 385,249 of JAWQUT010000523.1, read as the reverse complement.
AAGGAGGTTACCCTACGGTGTTTAGACAGAGCATTGCTAACATTTTCTTCTCCTGTATCAGTCCAGTCATGATGCAAAACTCTTTGTTTTCACTCTTTTTCAGAAAACAATATGACGCTTGTTATGATGTTCTGTGAACACATTGCACCCCCGCGTCTATGCCAATTAGGGGATAAGGTAAGACTGCCAGTTTGCTAAAGGATACATTGTCATTGTCACTTGAACATAATATTGTAATATATAACAACACCGTCATTTTACATTACGTAACACTGCAACACATCCCACCGTGGCACATCGTGTAAAGTAATATCACATTACATTATGATAGACTATTACACTGTGATAGATTATTACATTATGATAGACTATTACATTATGATAGACTATTACATTATGATAGACTATTACATTATGGTAGATTATTACATTATGGTAGACTATTACATTATGATAGACTATTACATTAAGATAGATTATTTCATTATGATAAACTATTACATTATGAAAGATTATTACATTATGACAGATTATTACATTATGATAGACTATTACATTATGATATGTTACGGCTCGTTAACATCACACATCACTTCAAGTCACATCTGTAACATATAACAACACGTCGTACAATAACATCACGTTATGCCACATTACGCAATCCCGTAACATCACAGGCCATCACTTCAAGTCACATCCGTAACATATAACAACACGTCAACTCACATTACGTAACATTGCAACACATCCCACCACATCACATTTCATAACGTAATCTCATATTGCATCATGTTACATTACACCACTTTATGCCATCCCGCAACATCACACGATACCACTTCACGTCATATACTTAATATATAACAACACCATCTCACGTTACATCACAAGACAATGGGTCGCGTCAAGCCACTGTATCATATTAAATACCTTCATTTTTCTTAATCATCATAACCATCACCATCATTATCATTATTATTTATCAGCAATTCATTTACAAAAACATCAGCCGCAGCAGCGTAGCGACTTTACAACGACTGCCATCTTGCCCTACACAACGATTCTACTCCCACCATCTTACTACCACTATCGCCCTATTACTGCCCTTCTCATACCAAAATTACTATGATGAGACCTATTTGGCCTGGTAACACCAACTTGGCAATTCTTAATTGCAACGTTGTACCTTTGACTGGCAACTGGCAAGTATGGAATACCACTTGCTAAATCTTGCCAGCCAATGAAAAGAAAGTTCGCCCTTCCTTCCGCCGGTCACGTGACTGATAATCCCATTCCTTTGATTCAAGCATAGAAAGGCCTCTAAATTTCTTACGACCCCGTACGGGCCCAGATACATGGATAGCTTACTTTTTCTTCCTCGCCAAATCCGGATATCTTGCAAAGTTTGAGATCATATTATCATTCGAAACGATTGAGATTTATATACAGGACAAATCTAAATGAAAGAAGACCAACCAGCCACAGACTTTTATTAGTTGTAGCTGTCACTTTCAATACAAATGACATTAACAGGTGTAAAAACATCATCGTGAATGTCACTATAAATGTAGGTAGGTCTCGTCTTATATGCATATGCCACGTTTACGAGGCGAGATTAAAGAATCACCATCCTCAGTTTTATTCATAAAACTAGAACTGTGTCTTCGTACAATGACTAGATAGGCTACCATTTTCAAGTCACCCCTGATGAAACAAAGAAAAGATAGACATCAAGCTGCTATTCTTTTTTTTTTTTCTTCATTTTTTCGATGCAGTGGGCGAGGGGGGCGGATGGTTTCGGGTCAGAAGGCTTCAAAGGGGTTGTCAGTGATCCTGTCACCCTGCCACCATCATCGGTCGTAGATCAGAGGAGTGAAGACCTACCTATTAAACATTGTTGGCAGTTTTTAACCCTGTCAGACATAAATGATCCTAGAGGAAAAAAATTACACTGATTCTCAAGTTGGTGATTTTAGTGGCCCCTGTCACGCTTATCGGGGTGCCAAGATCAGCAGAGGAGAATCATTTAGTGCCCTCTGGTAAGGTATTGAAGAAAAAAAAAAAAGGAGGAGGGGTGAGAGAACAGGATCTGGTTTTACGTGAGGGNGGGGGGGGGGGAGATGAGGGCGGGGGCGGTATGAAGTGTGATGCGAGAGAGTAACTGAAATTGGTAGCATTATTAATGACATGATTTGTGTGTTAGTCCCGAAGGTCTGAAGTCAGCTTAATGAGTACATGGAGGTGAGTGGAAATAAAGTACACAAGGAACATGGAGTACATCTTGCAATGTATTGTGTTCGTGTAATATTGTACTGTTGTAAAATGATAAGTATTGACTTACGGCCCAATAAAAGCTTTGAACATCATGACTGGCAAAGTAGGTTTCACCAATAAATGGTAACATTCTAGACCCCATAATTTTACCAGTCTGCTGACCTTTGTTTCACACTGAATACAATGCTCATCTACTGACCAGCTGAAAACTAAGGTGTTCGCTCACTCATGTTGGCCTCACGTCTAGACTATCCCTCATGGTTAAGAGCTGAATATTTTAGGTCAGTAATGCGTTGGACAATAATTATACAGTATTGTTTTCGACTATGGACAGTTCTTAGTTATTATACATGCACGGTCATCCGGGCAAGGCAAGCCACAACTCCAGCAGTGATTACTTCCGCTTCCTCAAATGCAGACATAGATTATGAATGAAACAGTAATAGTAAAAGCAATAATAATAATAATAATGCAGTTAATAATTATGAGTCTCTTATCCAGGTTAATGCCCTCTCACAATGTTATTACCTCAGCAGGCTAGATCACTCTAGAACTTTCTCAACTCCCTGGGGACAGTGCCGCTGCCATTTGAAGGCGCTAATCACAAACATTCTGACATTATAATTCACTGCCTACCAACCTGGTACTCATTTTACAGACAGATGGCCTGAGGAAAATATGGAGGAACTGCTTTCTCAAAGCACTTACAATACGAACGTGGTCGGGAATCGAACCCACAACGTTTAGGTCTTGAGTCCAAAGCCACAACCAATTCGTTATGTTGCTCCACAACGCTACAAGAATTTAATATCTACATTTTCTTGGCTTTCTATTTAATGAAAAAAATAATCCAAGACCCACTAGACGTCTAGTCTTTCTGCCTAGACTGTGTCATGTGTCAACGGTTTTTATTTGTCAATTAATGTCAGACATCGGTCTAGACAAGCTCGGTAGACCATTTGATCACAACTATCAAAGGACTGCAGATCGAGTTCGTCTGTCCACATTTTCTTTAACGCAACATTTTTTAAAAATTATTTTAAGCAAAACAATGCGTTCAATTTTAAGTTCAAAAGTTTTATTAGGCCATAGGCCAATATCATACAGTACAAAACAATACTAGGCCTACACAAACTACAGTATTGCCACTCATCTACCACTTTCTCATCTAGCTGACACCCAGTCTTTTAAGAGTTAAACTAACACACAAATCATGACATTACTGCTGGAATCACTCACTCTTTCAAACCACTCTCCTTGCTCGTCTCCCCTCCCCCTTTCCAAACATCTACAATTCCATGCCAGAGAGCGCCCATTTTGGCTCAACTTTNGCAGATCGAGTTCGTCTGTCCACATTTTCTTTAACGCAACATTTTTTAAAAATTATTTTAAGCAAAACAATGCGTTCAATTTTAAGTTCAAAAGTTTTATTAGGCCATAGGCCAATATCATACAGTACAAAACAATACTAGGCCTACACAAACTACAGTATTGCCACTCATCTACCACTTTCTCATCTAGCTGACACCCAGTCTTTTAAGAGTTAAACTAACACACAAATCACTCACTCTTTCAAACCACTCTCCTTGCTCGTCTCTCCTCCCCCTTTCCAAACATCTACAATTCCATGCCAGAGAGCGCCCATTTTGGCTCAACTTTCTGAATTATATTTCCTCAATATTCCGAAACATACAGCCGGTGTGAGATTACAGAATGACCCCCTGGTAGAATGACCCCCCCCCCCCCCCCCNGTCGGCTTAAACGTCTGAAGTTATTTCCCTTATCTTAATACCACAGTTTAGATAATTTTAAAAAAAAAAAAAAAAGCACATGGTCATAACAGTTATATTTGGCAAAAACCTGACCAGCCCCTTAGAACTGAGTTCTACTGTATAAAATTTGTCCCAGAACATGAGCTGCATAATATATATGTGGTAGCCTGATCTATTGTTATTCCCTGTATTCTGTCTAGGACTTGCATCTTTCTATCGGAAAGCACCAGTATTCGCACTGGTGGTTCACATGTCCAAAGTCATGTTCATTCTATTGATTCTGCTCCCTTTCGTACCGATGATTATGTTCACTCTGGCGATCGACTTTGCTACTTACATATTCTCGACCCGGTATCTGGTACAAATACTCGGTTTCAACTTCGTGGACCGGAAGTAAACATTTCAGGGGGGAACCGCAAAAACCATTGACATATGATCCATTTAAAAACACCGAAGTGGGACCGTATTCACGAAACAACGTAAATTTATGTAATTATCAAAATAATACTTGCTGACTATTTAAGGCGAAGAAATTATCAAAAGAAACACCTTCAGACCAAAAGGAAGATGTATGCAAAATTTTGGGTTGGTTGGTGCACAAATAGTCGAGATATGGCTGCTACAAAATTTCACGAGTTTTTTTTATAATACAGTGTAAGATATGATCTCTCTTTTAATCAAAGAAGTGTTGATCATGAGAGACAGCGAGTACAGGTTGTAGACTATGAAGAGAGAATGAATGAATCGGATATGAAACAAAATATTATGGACCGGCAGGAAAATTTCGCTTTGTACTCAGTAGTTAAGCTTATTTGATATAGGCTACAAGCATGTACTTCCGTTCTTTGAATGAGATTGTGGGTGACGAAATCGCGCTTCTCATTTATGCACTTTTTAAGATACTTAGATTTAGAAATTAAAAAGCGATGCCATATTCATATTCTAAAATATTAGCGACAGCCACGCTAAAATGATGATTTTGTCTTGCATTTTTCCCATTAGCACCGATGGTACTGAATGCAGCTTTATGTTTTTTACTTTTTACGGGGCAGGGAAGGAACTTTTGCAGATTGTTGTTACTTTCTTTGAATTTTTAATTCCACACAATGGTCCACTCATTCATCCGACACCATTCAAAGACACAACTATAAATAACATTTTTTTTCGGGGTGAATATTTTACTGTACTTTGTAGCTTGTCCGTGGAGTTCTTGATGAGAAAAAAAAAAGAATCAGTTTGTATGTATTTTTATAGATAGTACCATCGCTCCTAGTTTTAATTACCTCCATGGCCTTTGTCAATATCGTTGTCTTCCGTGTTGAAACTGACCCTTCCTCTCAGTATGAGAACCACTCTACTGGATGGTGAGAGCTTCCAGGGTAGCCTAGGCTAATCTCCTGTCAGTCTAGCTATCCCAGATACTTCATGATCCAATTAATGTCATTATCCTGTGGATCTACCACGTTAGATTGGTTCCGGGCTCCCGCGCGCACTAGCGAGATTATAACACACATAACTCGACACTACTTTGCCAGATTTACTTCCCCTGGATACCGGCCATGTCGAGAGTTAGGCTAGACTAGGCTAAGTTTTGCACCAAGCACTGCACTGCACTGCACTCTTGTTAGCCCCGGAATTCAGGCACTTCTGCATAGCGTTTGAGTTCAGAGCGTGCGAATTAACGATGGGAACTTCTATCACTATAGGAATTACATTAATTTGAGAACGTGCGCAAGAACGATGGGATATGTACCGGTACATTAAATAATTATGCACCCTGAACAGTACATGTATTAAGAATGCATTCAGCACCAATGCATTAGTGTAAGAAGAAAGAAAAACGCTACATGTTAAACGCTACTAAGTGTGCATTCTTCATGCAGTAACAGTGAGACCATCGTTAATACACAAGCTCTGTATTAACTGCTTCAACGTCATGTTTCTGATGACCTACATGTACATATTTCTACGCTGTTGTATCCCCAGGCCCTGGTGCTCTCCGGTTCCTTGATAATGCCCTTGAACTTGGAAGCGTACGATTGCCGTTGCGAAGATGGAGCGCCTCTCCTGTTGAACGAGACTCAGCGAGGGAACAGTTTCCACAGTCCCGAGTCCAAACAGACCTTTGTGTGCGACTATCACATGGTAAGGGTCAGGTCTGGGCAGAATTTATATATATCACAGTTCGTGAACGTACGTTCAGTTCACGTGAACTTGATTGAGCTTAATAGCCAAGTTGGACGAAGTAATCTAGATCACAGCTGTAGTTATTTTGGGTGCTTGATCTGAACTTTAATTTTTCAATCTAAATTTCAGTTCCCATTCTACCTCGAAAACCGCAATCGAAGATCAATTTCTTAAAGAGAACTGATCTGATTGCAAAACTAATCAATGCTCATAGAAGAATTGAGCTTAACTTGATTTGAAGCTTTTTCCCCCGAGAGTAGAAATTACAGACACGAAGACAAGGGCATTAATAATTTTCAAGAGATAACTCTGTTATACGCTCATCCCCTAATTATAACCGCACTGTTGTTCAAGAGATCTCCGGCACGTCCGTAACAACATATAGCATAGCTGTTTCCAAGAGCGTAGCGAGGATGATTTTTTTGGTAATCCATCATTTATATTCTCTGATTTTTTTTTTTTTNTTTTTTTTTGTGGTGGTACTCGGTGGCTTTTAAAAATTAAAAAAAAAGTATTTGGCTTCAAAAGAAAGAAGTATGGCAACCCTGGTACGGTCTAGACAACCAACCTTCCATTGCCGAGAGAAACATACAGAAACTCGGGAAGTTGCCCACGGAAAGGATCTTATGTTAAAAGAAAGAACCGTCAGAAAAGCTAGTAAGCAAATTTTTCTCTCAGATTAGTGGCCATTTTTTAAAAAAAGTTTCTCTCTTTATATTTCCTATGGATGCATTGCACTGCAGATATGGGAGTGTTGAATCCGTCAGACAGTGTATAGGCTCTCTGATTATCGACGACGAAACCGAGTTAACAAGAATAAAATCGTCCTGCCAATGCTTGTAAATTGCTCCTAGGTTAAATATAATGGAGATGATGTCTTCTGGTAATGTTTGAATATTTTAGAAAAGATTGAAGATTGCTTAAATTGTTGACAAATAGATAACATGTTGGTAATCTCAGATTCATGGATTAATTGGAAGCTACGCTCTTGGCTTTTTGTGTGGATGATTTGGGTTGAACATAAAAGTCGTAAACAAATTTTTTTATGTTCATTGTCATTAACCTTTTCCTTGTTAATATTCTTTTAAAATTTCTGAATTATTTAATTCAATGCAACATGTAATCCTCTACTACGGTTTTGTGCGTTCATTGTGGAACAGTTTTAATTGTGGTCACAGATTTCAGAGAATCTCGCTTTAATTATAATTGCATGGCAGTGTTGATATTTATCATTAGTATGATTCGTCATATCCTGTTTGCTGCTGCAAAGTTGAAAAAAAAATAAATCTAGAGATTAATGTTAATATTATTGAAAAAATTGGAGGATTCATTTTTTAAACAAAATGTGTATCACTCTGTATGATAGTTAAAATAACCAATTTATTGTATCCTTTTCTTTGCAAGGCCACCTGCCCTTCAAGAAACTCCCCTTGTCTGGTTTCCAGCACGGCGTCTACTACATACAACTGCAAATGTCCCAGGGGAGAGTACTGCCAAGCTGAAAGCAGCTTTCATGGAGAAGTGGCCTATGGCTACTGCAGGCGATTACAAACTCGACTCTCTTAAATGTGATGTAAAGACCATGGGTAGAAGTCACGACCTGTTGACGCCCAGGGAACGCAGAAGAAGAAGATGATGATGATGACAGAAACATGATAATCTTTTCACGGTACATGTCGCTTGTTTGATCAGGTTATTGGGTAGTTTTGAAACGGACTGGGTAACTGAAAATGTGGCGACTGAAGAGTATTCAGACTTTGACGGGTAAGTTATGTACTCCTTTGAGACAAGGCGATTAAAGATCACATAATTTCAAAATGAAAGATGGCAAAATGGTAACCTGGGGTGCAAAAATGCTGTATACCTCCAAATGTAACAAATATAGTGAGATGCTGTCATGATGGTGGATTCTGCATGGTGCCAACAGAGGAAACATGATCATATGTCTGTGAGTTTAGACGGAGACCTTTTCTTATTCAAGCTTTTGAACCAATCTCACATATTCCAACGCCACTGCACATCTTCCTCTGTAGGACTCTCAGAATGTATAACTTGAAGGAGCAAGTGACATTTTGCCGTAATATGTTTATTTAAAGGTAGAATATGGAAAGTTATCAGATGGAAGGTATAAAGCGGTCTACACTGATGTTGTGGAGTTCAAAATAAGTAGCAAACTGATGTTGGTTGCACCAAAGTTGATTTAGCTGCAGTGATCATGAAAGTGCAAGTTTCATAAATCAAATTACCATAACTGAGGGATACCGCCAAATTATTAAAGAATAGAAAATGTAAGTTTGTATCTCATAAGCTTATTCTCTTGTGTTTACTCGCATCTTGTATAAAAATATGAATGAGTTCCCGCTAAAACTTATAAATGAAAAAAAAAGCAAAGATCAGGTCACTTTTAGCCTAAAATAAAGCAATAAGACATAAATACCAGTCAGTGTAGAATGAATCAATAACATTCTATTTGAGCAGCATCAGAAACAAAAAACTTGTCAAGTGACGTGAAGATGACAAAAATTTATTGCAAATTTCAGTGTCACACAACTTACAAAGACATATAAACATATAAAATTCTAAAATTGCAAAATATAGCATTGACCAAAAAGTGCTCTGGAAAAGAAAACTCTACATTTGGAACTAAGGAAAGCAAAACTTTGAAAGTTAGAAAATATTGTTCTCTTTGAAGACGTACATTTGAATATTTATGCAAATAAAAAATAGGGTGAAAAGAAGAAAGAAGAAAAAAGTGAAGGCCTCGGGGAAGATGGCCATATTCTAAAACCGTCCGACATAATTAGGGAGTTCATTGTATCTATATACAGCCTTTTTTCAACCTATATAATATCATCTAAAATTAAGTGTGTACAAGAGGTGGCAAATCTTTGGTGCAAAAAACAGTAACGAGGATGATAGAAACGAAAGACAAGAAACGAAACGTGTGGTATATTTTTATGTTTTGTGCATGTCTGAGTTTCCCCATCGCATCTTCTTCCAAAACCACCTAATGTGACATAGGAATTTCATGCCTTGCACAACTTCTACAAATGTGTTATTTATTTATTTATTTTTCTGTTTATTTAACTTTTTTTCTTGTTCTGACTGTAATCCTGGACAATTTCTTTTTAAGTTTTGTTTTGTTTTCACAAACATACACTTGCAGGTGTTGATTTTTGTTTTTTTCTTTTTTGATTCAATAAATCTGAGCCAGTATTACATTTGTATTTACTTTATTTATGAAATGAAAGACAAAAGTGCCCCTGCTTCCCACTGAAAAATTTTCAGGTACAGTACTTGGTTTTCTCATTTTCTTCTTGAATGCATGTAATTGGTCGTAATGAGGCAGTCAAGATTAAGGCTTACTATTCCTTGATATCAGACATTTTAATAAAGAACACCTGGCTTCAGGGTCATAATGAGATTAATTATTTTTTTATTTTTTTTTTTTGGTTATCTAGCATTCCTCTACTTTTTTTTTTGATGGAAGTCGGTGGCTTTTAGAAAGTCAAAAATTTTGTATTTGGCTCAAAAAGAGCCAAATCTGACAACCTTGGTACAGTGTGGACCAACAACCTCCTGTCACCGAAAGAAAAAAAAAATCTTGGGGAGGTGTGCATGGAAAGATCTTGTGTGAAAAGAAACAACAATACACCTTAAGAACAGTGGGTAAGCAAATTTTTCTCTCAGATTATTGGCCATTTTTTCTTAAGTTTCTCTTTTTACATTGTCTTTGGATGCACTGTACTGGGGATATGGGAGCATTGAATCTGTGAGACAGTGTACAGGCTCTCAGATTATCGGGAAAGAAAACTGCTTGACGTCTACAATTACAAAAGTGTCTTGTCAATGCTGGTAAATGATTCATAGGTGAAATAGGACGGCGGTGATGTTTAAATATTTTAGAATGTATTGAAGATTAAAAAGTTGTATGACAAATAGATAACATGTTGGTCATCTCAGATTCCTAGGTTATATGGACGCTACTCCCCTGCCTGGATTAAAGGAGACCCTGTTATTTCCTAATCCACTGCTGTCAGTCATCCCCGAAACCACAGTAAACCATATCACCACAGTTCATGGGCAAATTGCTGATCACAGATTTAGGTAGCTTGCGAAATGTGCCATTTTGTGCTTGCTACAACCCGTTACATCCATCAAGTGTCACAGGCAAAATAAGTCACAAAGACGCAGGTTGCAAAACAGAATTAAAGCTTGAGATTGGTATTATTTGCTTGCTCTGTCTAAAACCGTTTTTACCCACTCCTGATCTGCGGATGACTGTGACGATATATATGTTCAATGGTATTTATGCACAAAATAT
>JAWQUT010000523.1:331934-374097 GCA_033807755.1 Ellobium chinense | reverse complement strand
GGGGGGGGAGAGTGGGTGCAGGTGGAAAAGACAATTCTACAAATTGAACTATGGAATGCAATAATATAAAAGTTAGAAAACAATGCTGTCTCTGAAGATGTCAGCTCCTCACATATTTTGACACTGACAGACAGTTGTGAACACTATGACACCTGGTGACTCTTTCAGTGTAAACTGAACATTATGTTCACTCAGCTCCTTAATGCACCATCTTGAATATATTATCTTCTCATGGTGAATAGTTATATATTACCCCCTATAAGTATATTAATTTATTAAAACATAACGCCATGATCGTGGGTGATCTCCCTTGATATCTCGAATGTTGCGTATAGTTGACATAGTTTTCTAGAGGTGAATGGAGTGGTGCAGTTTAGTGGGAAATCATGGGGGTCATGTGGTTTAGCAGACATTGGGATATGAAAATCTCCTGCAAGTAGTGTAAGCAAGCTTTTCCCAGGTTAAGAGAGGACATCTCACACTCGTGTGAATGAGAGAAGTAGGTTCCCGCTGTTACAACAATCGTGCCAGTCACCAATGGGTTCCACTGTATATATCTGTACATCTTCAAGTGAAACAAAACAGTTATTCCATCACAAACAGTAACACAACAAAAGCCACACTTCAAGGCACAGTGTAGGTGAAAAGAAGACCGGGCTAACATCTTGAGAAATGGGAAAAGAAGACCGGGCTAACATCTTGAGAAATGGGCCTACAAACAAGACCAAGCTTGCCAGTACCCAGATGTCTGCCCACGATTGCCACAGATGGGAGACAACTGGTGCAGACCTCAGTCACGCAGGGCCTACAATGACCCAAGAGGGTTAATGAACTGATGATGGACGCTGATGATGATGATACACCCTTTCACTATGTCACTCTCAGTTCTATTTCTGTTGGCCTTCGGAATCCTATTCACTTGCTTGCTTTGTACATCTCTTATTTAACTGTCAGTCTTCAAAATGTGCTTAGACGCCAAACATCGACTAATTTTCAAGATAACATTTCTTAAAACTTATGTGTTAAAGCTGGCAAAAACCATATTCAATTCGATGATGATATGCCGATGATGATAATGATGCCGATGATGATGACGATGTAGTAAAGATAAAAAGAACTTCATCATGATTCAACAGGTGAGACCCAAAGGCCCAATAAATCAACACTCTTTGCGTTAAGGCTAATCCAAGCAGCCTCCAGTCTTGAGAATGTCCATCACGCATTCTTGCACATTCACGTGCAGATAGTCTTTGGTTTCTGCAAACACTTTGACCGCAAGCTGTCGGACATCCTCCGAACCTTTCGTCATGGCTTGGTACAGTGGTTTGGTGTACCTCTGTTTGCCTGTAAAAGCAATACGCAACAAGTTGACTGAGATAAGGGGGGGGGGTGGAGCTGAATAGTTGTTCTCATACGTGAGGTTACTTTCAAGGGCCACTTGACAGGGTTGTAAAGCCTTGACATTTTTGCAGTAGGGCCATTCCATGTAAATGTGTAGTTAAATCACTATTTGACTGTACAAAAGGTGCTTCAGATTTCTGTGTGCATGGTCAATATTTTTGCAAGAACAGATCTAAGTTCGCAAATACTACTGACCTGCTCTGCTATCATGGTCATTTGAGTAACTTCACCACACACCCAATGGTCATTTGAGTAACTTTACCGCACAACCAATGGTCATTTGAGTAACTTCACTGGACAGCCAAGTGTGAGTTGGCTCAGTATTTGAGAAAGGAGAGGTCAAACTTGGGTTAGAGATTAGGTCCTAAGTTCAAAAGTTCAAGGGTAATATCTCCAGTGATGAGTTTACCTCTCCTGTCCTATCAAGAGACCCTTTTGTTGAAATAATATAATAAACAGTTTTTATCAAAGAAGGTCTAAGTGACAAACGACAGCAGAAACTTCCAGTCTTTCTACATTAATGTGAGTAGGAATATCACACACAAAACTTTAAAGACTAAAGACAAGCTCAATCTGCAATGTAAGGGCGTTGCCTGCTGAAAGCATGTTTGAAGGAAAAAACTGAGCAAGCAGAAATCAAACACCATTAAGGTTCTGCACCTTCTGTCCTGCGTTTAGTTTTACACACTGCAAACTGCTACCACTTAGCACAATGAATTGACAAAAGAAATAGTTTCTCTGTCATGTGTAGTAACTGCATTTTCTGAAACACTAAATATACAAATGTTATNGGCGTTGCCTGCTGAAAGCATGTTTGAAGGAAAAAACTGAGCAAGCAAGTGAAAATCAAACACCATTAAGATTCTGCACCTTCTATCCTGCGTTTAGTTTTACACACTGCAAACTGCTACCCCTTAGCACAATGAATTGACAAAAGAAATAGTTTCTCTGTCATGTGTAGTAACTGCATTTTCTGAAACACTAAATATAAATGCTATTCTCAAGTTCTGGACCAAAGTGTAGCCAAAATTCAAAGGAATCCCTGAAGATGTTTAATCCCAAACGATTCTGTATTTATTTCAATTCACCCTAGATTTTGAGCTTTTTGTGAATATAACAAAGTGATGGAAAGTGATAATGGAAAGAACATATAATATACAGAGTGAAATAATCTTTTCAAGAACATCTGTTACACTTTCACCCGCCTTCCACTTATACAGGTTTCATAATTTCATGCAGTATTGAACTGATTATTTTAATATCACTGTTTGCTGCGACACCTCCTGAACCAAGATTACTGGGTGGGCCAAATAAAAAAAAAAATTTACTTAATTCAAAGTCCATTAATTCCAAGAGCAAAGAGGAAACTGGAATAGAATTTTAAGCACATTAATGGATAGATATGATCAAAATTTATTGCAAGTATCAATTCATGGATCTAGGTGCTGTTCCTTTGTCACTGCAAAAATTTGAAAAAACACATCAAAATATGACATGCAGATATATATGTTTGGGAAATATACCAGGTCTGCCATTGTTAAACATATGTGTAACCGAGTGGCAAGGCATATTCTATTCTACTTATCTTAAGGGAGAGCAATCTCAGCCCAATCTGATAATGCCTGGAAGCTGTTGTAAATTGACCTGGAGAATGTGTCACTAAGGATTTGACCAAATTTCTGTGAAAAATGTGAAAGATCAATTCTGAGAGACAAGGCTGAAAAAAACCAAACACTAGAAAATTTCATGTCCCTACTGGAGATGATCCCGAGGTCTCTCAGCTTACACTACCAACTACCACTATACCACAGGGACTCTCAACTTCTCAGCAATTTAAGCCTTAATTATCTACTACCTGAATATGTTTCCTAACTTTCACGTGCAAGTCTAGTGCTTACCCATTACCATCATGCACTTCCCAACTGCACACATACGGTTTTAACTTCTCAGCTGAATTGTAACCATAACACCAAGATGTTTTTTTTTTTTACTTTACAGTATTAGAACACAAACTACATCTGCTAATATGTGCCACATTTCAGCTGCTTAAGATCTGAATCATTGAGGATTAAACTTTAAAATTTAGTAATTTTTTTTTGTGGCCGAACCGAAATATACCAGTTAACATTAATAGGCATGGCATATTGAGTGTCAAATTTATGTGACAAAAAATGTTAGAAATGAAGCATAAATGCCTCTGAGCATTCTACTTCTTCAGTCCAATAACTAAGGGGAGCAAAGCTGAATATCATGAATAAGCCATGAATTCATTTACTTTAGTTTTAATGGAGTAAATTTGCCCCCCCCCCCCNNCCCCAGCAAAATATAAATACAGACTGTGGTCTTTTCTCCAGGGCGTTCCAGTCTCAGTCACTGGCTATTTTGGGAGTGTTAGGTGAGAACAGGGAGTGGTGACCACTACGGAAACAATTACATACTGCACAACTCTCGAGAAGGCTTGGCTTAATGAACTGTCTCTTACAATCACGGGACGACGGTACACGGATAAGGTGTGGTCATTTGGACAGGAAGCCACCAAGGACATCTGAGTCCTCTATTAATTAAAACACTGTTGATCTATTTATACAGCAGAACCTTGAAAAGAAGTATGTCTTGGTGCAAGGACAATGTATACTTAATACTGAGGTATAGCCTACTTAATTTTGAAGTCCACCTAAATTACGAAATGACGGGATAATAATGATTTTGTACATGCGAGATTCACACTTAATAATGTGGTATACTAATTAAACGAGTACTTAACCCTAACAGTGGCAATTGCCGATTAAATCGGCGATAAACCATGTGAGCAAGTGGCAACGCTGATTAGATCGGCTACATCACCGTTCCATTTTTTTTAGTTATTTCTCCTGGTCCCTTGACCTTTATTTGGACTAGAAGTGATGTTCTTACATTGAAAAGCTCGTCTAAGCTTGTTTTCTTCGCTGGAGCAACATTCTTGTGACATTTCAGCTGATTTCGTATTTTTTTGGTTACGTCATAAACCATACTGTTGGTCAAAGAAAAGACCACAGAAAAAATATACATCAAAATATACATGTATAAGCAAAATTATACATTTTTGGAAAGATAATAGATTTGTGCACAAGACAGTTGTGTTCAAACTGCAAATACTCTAAAAATACTTGGATTTCTGTACACCTCCTAAAAATAATTTTTTGCGTCACCAGCGGCCATTTTTATTTTTCAAAGACGTGACCCCCCAAAAAATATAACCTATGCTTTCATAAATTGTTTTTTCAAGTTGTCTGTCCAATTACCTTTCCAATGATACATAGTTTTGTACCTTTATAACTAAAATTGAATTTTTAATGAATTTTTTACTACCACCCATCATTTTGAGCACTTAGGGAAAAAACTCGTGCCACTACTAGGGTTAATATCGAAGTTTCTTGGCATTATTATCCCTCCTGCATTCATTCATTCATTCATTCATTCATTCATTCATTCATGAAAATGTTCAAATCTAGGATATAATGGTCTGTGGAGGTAAATTGAAACTTTTGGGGTTGAAGATCTCCAAGGGCTTTCTTGTATACATTTGATATATCTTGGTCCAGTAGATAAGAACAGCATATGTAGTCTTTCAGAGAATGCAGCTTTTAGGCATAAAATGTGGGTGTGTCAAGGGAAAGCATTTCTGGACTAAACAACTGAATGCTGGAAAGAAGATGCAGGACTTCATAATGCGCACCACATTTGCCCACTCTATTCTTGCTATGCGTTATCAGCATACAACACTCTGCATTGCAGGGTTCCAGGATGTGCTTGTAACTTGATATTGTAACTTGTAGCAAGACTGCCACATACATATATACTGTAACAAACTGGAGCTTCTCACAAACTCAAAAGTTTGACTTAGCCCCTGGTATTCAACTTTATGAAGTTCTAGTTAGTTCTACTGTTTATTCCACATAAAAAGATTATCTCAAGCTTTTCTGCAGGTCAGTCTCAGCTGAACAGTGGCTCATACCAGCAACAGAAAACCAGGCACACAGTCAAGCTTGTTTAACTCCAATTTCTTGAGGCCACCTCTTCTTGCTCCTCCACTCTGCCAAATTTTGAGGAATATATGAAGCACCAGAGTAGAGAAATGCGTTTGAACCCGAAAAGGGGTTTATTCAAGAGAATCATGATTTCAACTTATCTATTCCTGATATTCCTGCTTGACTGAACATTTTACATTAACATCACTTCAAGTATATAAACACCACACTCATCACAATAAGCAACAAATATCGGCTACAGTTGTTGTTGCTGTTGTGGTGGTAGCAGCAATTCCAACATCTCTTGACAAAAGTGCCTTTGTTAATTTTCCCATCTGAAACATGTTTTTTTGTGTGCATATTTTTTTATCTGTGTGTCAACACTTATCTCTCAACAAAGCATCTTTGTGAAACGGCAAATGCTCTGAATAAAGTTAAGAGCAAGAAAGACCTCTGTTTATACAGAACTACTGAGTTTCCTCAAAAAGTTTTGGCGGCAGACTTTTGAGCTGCACTGACATCAGGACTGGTGTGAAAAAACACATTCATGATAAAAACAACCACAATAAAAACAACTTCAGCAGTAACACTAATAACAGGAACAACAGCAACAAACTAAAACAGCACGAATATCAATATTTACCCTGACAATGTAGGAAGTTTCTGATATCCTCTAATTTTTCCTTTACGTCATTTTTGATAACGATTTCACACCAACGGAGTTTGATCTGCAAGAAACCGAGACATGAACAAGAAATATCAATTAAACATGTACATTATTGGGACTTTTCCATCATTTTGGCTGGTTCCCTTTAAGTAACATGTTAAAGTTTTCTTTTTAATATTTGTGAAAGTGACTTTTAGATAGGGTACATCTTTCTAACAAGTTTAACAAGTTTATTGCGAATAAGCCCAGACCACAGCTGTGGCACATGGGCAAAATACAATATGCAACGGGACAGCACATGACATTTTAAGCACTACAGCTACTAACATCACACATGTTCACAATGCATTGTTACAATCACGTGCATTCACAACGTTCTCATACATTTCACATTTAACAATAATATGTAACACTCACTTTTTCTAATAATCATTCAGTCCTTACACTTCTTTTCTCTTCTAAATACTTAATAGCTATATACATGTTATTGGAATGTTTGTAACGCAACTTCAATGAATTTAGCCAATTTAACTAAAACATTCATTTTCTTACTCTCAAACAACTCCTTTGCCTTAAACATGTTGGGTCATACATAATATCTTCTATCCAAAAATCTGTGCCATTCATTTGTCTCATCAGACAGGTTTCTTTTGCACTGAACTGGTGACATGATGTTGGATTTCTATTTTTTAAAAAACAACTTTTCTTGAGAATTTCTCAGAATGACCATAAAATCAAAACCACTACTCTTCCACAGAAGGGCAGAGGAGAAGGCAGCGGAGGACAAGCTGGGTGGTGAGGGTAGGGAGAGGAGATTGGATTGGGTGAAAAGAACAAGGAAGGGAGAGGGGAAAGAGAGGAAGATGAACAGACAAAAGGAGTGAAAAGAACAAGGAAGGGAGAGGGGAAAGAGACGGAGATGAACAGACAAAAGGAGTGAAAAGATCAAGGAAGGGAGAGGGGAAAGAGAAGGAGATAAACAGACAAAAGGAGTGAAAACATCAAGGAAGGGAGAGGGGAAAGAGAATGAGATAAACAGACAAAAGGAGTGGAAAGATCAAGAATGGGAGAGGGGAAAGAGAAGGAGATAAACAGACAAAAGGAGATGCTTGTGGAAGAAGAAAAGTGGAACTTGTCCAAACCTACTTCGGCATTGTGCGTAGTTGAAAGGAATGGATACTCTTTGATCAGCCGCTGCATACACTCAGGGGACAGTGGGGATTTCTCTGCCAGAATGTCTAAGAAGTACAGGATTTTGTATGTGCTCCATTTCTCAATATCTGGAGCTTTTTCCTGAATTGAAGAGTAAAATATTAATAACTATGAGTATGAGACATAATCATAAAATATGTTATAGATTTTCCTATTTCTGTTGGCCTTCAGAATTCTAATAACTTGGTTGTTTTTTTTCGATGACTCTTATTTTATTTGTCAGTCTTGAAGAAGTGAATATATACCAAACGTAGGTTGGTCTTAATAAATTATTTATATATCTTTCAAAAAGTTTTGTGTAGAATCTGGGTAGGATCACACTTATCTATATTAATAAAACTCTTCAGCCAAATTTCTGTCACAGATTTCTTGAGAACTACGTAACGTAAAAACATGCGGGTTTCACCTAAATTCGTAGAAAAATAAACTAAAGGTAACTATACACATCAGTCCTCTTTATTTTTTTACCCTTTTTTAAAAAAAGGAATGTGTATGGCAACGAAATACAATTTCCGATAGATCTTTTTAATCCGCCCGATTCGCCAATCGTCCAACTTTTTCACGGAGTCTAATGCATTCGTCTATGATGCCTTTCGGTGCACTAGGTATTCTGTTGCCGCTGGTGTGTTGCCTGCCTGCCCATTTGTAAAATGGGGTGTTAGTCTTGTTTTCAATAAAATATATTATCAACATGATGAAGCACAGAAATAAAAACAGAATCTGCTGTAATCATTGCAGATTCTAGAACAAAATATAATTTTGTGTTCCAGCTATCGAAAACGTGAAAAACCTAACCGGGGACTTTAACAGATTCATTAACATCTTTGCTTAGAAGAACAGTACAACTGACTGCAAACGTCAGCCTGAGAATACAAGTTAAGAATTTAGCATTTCAATTAACAGCAATAAAATTGTAGAGAAATAATTATAAACAACCAATAAGCCCTGTGCTTCAGATAGAAAAATTCCTCACTGTCATAGCATTATAATATCATCACCATTATTATCAACTACTAATAAAACTTCCTAAAATTTGATTGATCACACTAAACAGTCTCAGAACTCTTTCCTGATGAAAAACTTCCTGAAATCCAAACTTTCAAAAACGACCTCCGCTTTTGACAGATTAAGTCTATAACTCCATAAAAGGCACCACAAACCAGGACTAATCTTGAGCTGGATTGATCATGTATCAGACAGTTATAATAATCTCTCCCATCATCACTGCAGAGTGGAATTTTACCAAGAAATATAAGAAAAGTAGAACTTTCTTTGTCCACAAAAAGACTGTTTTTGAACAGACATAAAATCATGGACTCCAAGAGCAGGAGTCAAGGTCAAGGGGGAGCATGGGTTCCATCCTCTGATACTAATGATATATGCCTACCGTTGTGGTTGTCAAAAACAGTCCGGCAGCTTTTGCAGCAGGTTCTGTCAGTTCCTTATGGGCTGAGAGATCTGGGGTATACGGTGGCCATCCCGGCGTGTTTAACCATGTCTTCACAAACTCAAATCCAGGCCTTAAAAAAAATTATAGAGAGGTAAATTGATTAGTAGTGTTCATATAAAACTGCATTTCAGTTGAACATATTAACACTAGCAGCGCTAGCTGACCACGCCCTATGCAGCTCGCTGGCTGTGTGACCTAGTTTTACCACTGTTATAGCGGATCAGCGCATACTGCCTGATAGTTAGGACCCGTTGCCAGGATACACGGCTGCATAAATATGATCGCTCCAGGTTGAGCGATGAGTACATATACTATTGCTGCACTGAACGGTAGTGAGCGCACGGTATATACTATCACCGCATCATGAAGGTTAAAAACTCAAACAACCAACCAGTCCACGTTACATGATATTTCAGATATGCAGCCAGTCAAAATGTGGCTTAAGTTGATTTCTGATCACATCAAGTTAGTGGTATGATAGAAAAGCTTAATGAGTGTTCTTTAGTCTGGTGAGATCATTTTGAATCTAACAATTTTCTGGCCAAAGATATACTTGATTGAAGTGGTAGGGATTCACCCCAAAGCTATGAAAAGAATCGGACAAAATAATGTTTGAAAAATAATATTTCACTATAAATGTTACCTAATTTGCCTTACAAAATCTCAAATTTATCTACAGTTATTGACCATTTACCTATAAAATCAATATTTTTGTGTACAGAAATGATTTCATTCTGGATTTCTAGACAAACAAAAATTTGTTGGCCTCAGTCACCATTAGAGTCTGATATCTTGATTCCTAAACTAGTGACATCAGCCTAATTTGATATCTTGATTCCTAAACTAGTGACATCAGCCTAATTTGATATCCTGATTCCTAAACTAGTGACATCAGCCTAATTTGATATCTTGATTCCTAAACTAGTGACATCAGCCTAATTTGATATCTTGATTCCTAAACTAGTGACATCAGCCTAATTTGATATCTTGATTTCTAAACTAGTGACATCAGCCTAATTTGATATCTTGATTCCTAAACTAGTGACATCAGCTAAATTTGATATCTTGATTCCTAAACTAGTGACATCGGCCTAATTCTGACCGACTGCAAGACATACCAAAGAGAAAGAAATCTAAGACACTAAAGGAGTGACCCTTGCTTGCATAAGCCAATGTTTGCAGATAGCCCATCTAAGAGAAATAATAAAACAGAAGAGTGTACAATTAAAAATCAATCTGGAGCTAACTTTTAAGAATTACAACTTTTGACTGAAAAGCCTAAACATAATTACGAGGACTAAATCTCCAATGAGAATTGTCATTTTTCAGAACAATCCACCATATATAGCACAATGTAGCAGTATTGTTTCTTTCTTATCCAGTAAGCCAACTGTAAGGCTTTCATACATATATATGAGTTGTTTTTTTATAACTATCACAGAAATCAACATTATATCCATGCCTTCTTAAAGCCTGACTTAGTTATTCTGCATATAAATGTGGTTAACTAGTTACTGTCCATTTGTACTGAGGTGCACACGTGATATCAGTTTTCCTGCTTTAAAGCCATTTTTCTCAGTTTCAAGATTCACCACTTTTTGAGCTTAAAAACATATTCATCTCAGCTTCTAGTGAAAAAAAAAACAGCTTAAAAAAGCATACCAATTAGAAATAAATGAGGAATACAGACACAATAATGTGTACATGTGAAAACTGACTATTGTGAAAGATATTCTTGGACAAAACACAAATATTTTGGTGTCCACAGCTTGATAATACATTTTCCGGATGAAACTTTCAAATATTGAAATTACTGAATACCAGTCCAGGGGTCTTGAGGGCTGCCTAGGTCCCATGACAGGATCAAGTGACAGCCCTATGGTGAAGGTCCACGGGGTGAAGCCCCGGAAAAATGTAAATTTTCTGCACAGTTTTGAAAAGTGGGGCCACTTTTTTTTTTACACATGTAGTAGTGATTACATGAATGATGATACACAGAAATATTCCATAACCTGAAACCCTTGATTTACCATTTCAGTGAACTTACTGAAGAGTTTCACCCATGTATCTGTCAGATGGAAGGACCCGGGAAAAATATATGAAATACTTTGTTGACGCAGGAATCAAACCCATGACTTTATGATCTTGAATCTAATGTCGTAATCACTATGCTTACTTCTCATCAACTTTCTCCTCCCGCAGCTTGGGGAAATAATTCAGGTAGAAGTCAAAGAAATCCTCTGCCACAATGCTCTGAAACATGAGAAAAAACACTCCAATAACTTGCTTCTCCATTATATGGCTGCTCATTCACAAGACAGGATGGAAAGGGGGCAAAAGCATTACAAAACAACAAGCTGTAAGGTCCCAAGCTGTAGAGAGAGAGAAATGAAAGCATTACCACTTGATGACACAACAGAGTGCTTGTTTAATACTAACTCAATAGCTGAGAGTACATTTTGAAGGCAAACATCTCAGTGGTTACACTGCAGTCAGAGGTAGAGCACATCTGGGAACGTCCTATGTACTGTGAAGCTGTTTCCTTAAAGGGAGAGGGACAGTTATTTGATTCACAGTCCAGTAAGTCCACAATCATTATTTTTGTATACATTTAAACCATGAATACATTTAAACTTTCGCATGACAGTTTCTGAGTAAACACTACAGAAATAAGAGGATTTCCGCCATTTGTGCACCGTCATTATTTGTGCTGTGTGATCTCAAAAAGTGAGATAAACTAGCTGACAGTTGGTCTAGACAGTTTGTACATGTGACTGCACCAATTCTCAGCTAGTTCATCTCGCCTTATGATGCTTGCTGTATAAATAATGGCAGCATACAGAGGGTGAAAATCCTGACATTTCAGTGATGTTTTCTTAGAAATGGTCAAACAAATGGAATATGTATGTGGTTTTAAGTTTTTGGATAAATAAATGGAATTTTTAGGCTGTGACGCAAATAGCAGCGGTAAGCATGATGTAGAAATGCATTTAAGATACTGTGCTTAAGATAAAATAGATAAGATATGACAATGTTAGTACTAATCGTCACCGTCTCCTAACACTGTCGTAACTGATTTTTGGTAGATTTGCATTTACGACAGTATTAGGGTACGGTGACGTAATATGAGATCAGGACATAACAAAACACAATAACACTCTACTCATGCATCTAGATGTCCAGAAACTTGATATACCGAAAGGTTCATAGTCATCATCACAAACAGAAATCCACTTGCTGCATTCGTTCATCTCAATCCCACGCCACACGCAATCACCCTGGCCTTTCTCGCTAAGTAAAGTATACTGTGTATTGTGCTTCACACTGGATTTCTTATTGGTATGGCACAGCATTGTGTAACTACTATGACAGAAAATCTTCCACTACTCTGACTGAATGTGAAACAAAAAGAATTTCAATATCTCTTTGTTCTACAGAAATAAGACAAATGTCTGCCTGTCAACACTGATATTTTAAATTTATAGAAGAGAGGATGTTCAATGTCACAGTGGATTTTCTTCACCCTATAATGAATGCTTTCACATACAGTTCATCAATAGATGGGAAGGTGGTATTTACCTATTTTTGCTGCATTTTCAAGAACGCAATCCACTTTGTTCTTATCATTGCCTGCGATGTTGCCAGCCCAGTATGTTACGCTAAAAGTAAATAGGTTTCTCTCTGCACAACGTTACCTCGTGCTTCACAGGTTCTAAGTCTGGTAAAATCCTGAGATTCTCCCAAAGTGAAGCTGGGTTTGTGTTAGGGATAGGGCTAAGGAAGAGAGAGCACTCTTGGGAGAGTCCTTAGACGATATCTAGGGACGTTCTCTCTTCCCTAATCGCACTCCTAACACACTGCCCCTAGTCTAACCCAAGCACATCTGAGACATTACAAGATTTTACCAAATGAATGCAGAACACATATAAACCAAGGTGATAACATGTTGACTTAAACGTGTTGAAACAGTCTTTAAGAACATTATCTAACTGGCAAGCAGTCCATAATACTGATGATGTCAGATTCTGAGCATAGAAAGGAACCTGTGTATCCTGGAGAAGGCAAATACTGACCTTGAACTTGAATGTTTTGACATACTCTCGAAGAAACTCATCAAACTCTTCATCACCTCCAACAAGGCTCCGCAGGTAGCAGAGAAACATAAATCCTTTCTCATACGGTGTTTCGTTGTATGTGTCATCTGGATCAACGCCCTTCTCGATAATCACTCGCAATTTTGTTAGGGGACCGTCCTGCAAACATGAAAAAGATGGATCATTATTGTATGTGTCATCTGGATCAACGCCTTTCTCGATAATCAATCACAATTTTGTTATGGGCCCATTATTAATTATGGAGCACCGGAGGTAAAAGGGGTGTGAATCTATATCAGTAAATGGAGAAAATTTATGACACTGCGCCACACCTTCCTCTACTCCTTCATTAACAATGACTGTGTGGCTTTCAGATTTCATGCGACACTAAGTAATGATTGTCACCTAGGAACCCTTGCATAAAATCTACAAAAAGTAAAAGAGACAGATTGTTTTCAATCAATAAGTTCTGATTCCCATCCACTACTAAGGAGGTCAACTTTTCAGTGGCTCCAGGCATGCCCAGCTGCAGTGCGGACAGGTGTGAGTTCAGGTTTAAGTAACGTCTATGTATTGTTCTTTGTAGCTGTTACTATATAGTAGGCTACTGTAAGGACTTACCCATGGTCATCCCATTCTTACAATGGAATATTAAGCTAATATTTTATATATTTAATTACATAAATTACCAGGGGATGGGAGAGGGAGAGAAGTGAATATTAAAAATAATCGGCATTGGGTAAGTTCACTGAAAAAGTCAGCTTAGATCAAGTTCAGTTTCACTTCACTGAGAAAAAAATGCCCTAAGATCAAGTTTAGCTCAGTTTTATGAAAACTGAGTGGTTTTCAGATGAGATCAGGTACCAGTGGTGTTAGAAATCAACATTTAGTTCTGGTTTTGAAAGTAGATGTGAACTGAACTGAACTGAACTGAAGTTTAGGTCAGAAATTAAACTTCAGATACAGCACCCAAAAAAGCTAAGGTTCAGATCCAGATCAGTTCATGTAAAATAGCTAGACTATTAAGCCCAGCTCAAGTTCACATGAAATGAACTTCAGTTCACAAACTGTGTTCTTTATGATTGCAGTTCTGTCCAACCCTGACAACAACCGTGTGATTAGTTGGACTGTCTCTTCATAATTGTATCCATGGCAAAATGAGTTCAAAACGTCTTATGCAGGATTTTCCAGGACATTGCACATTATTGTCACTGATTTGGAGCAAAAAGATTTGTGAAACAACCTTTGCACAGGGTTGGGCACGTTCACAAAAATTGGGGAATTGCGTTCCGTTCTCTGTTCAGTGCCAAAATGGGGAACTGCGTTCCATTCTCAGTTCAGCCGAGACTTTCAAATTTCGTTCCATTCACCCGTTCCACGTCTGAGGAACTTAGTTCCAATCTCCATTCCATTCCGCTTACCTTTCCCGCCGAAAATACCACGTTTCCGAGACAGCTGATTTCACAAAGAGAAACAAGGATTTTGATGTTTAATGAATGTTACTTTATGTGTGAGTGTTTTCCAGGTTCTGTTTCAGAGGCGCAAGATTTTGGCGCGTATGTAACTTGGTGATGAAGAACATGATACCATTTCATCCCTTTCTTAACAGACCAAAAAACGAAAAAAAAAATCCAGATTCAATAGCACAGACGCAGAAGTTAATATTAACCCTTTAAGTGCTAAGAGCCACGATCGTGGCTCTGCCGTTATCTGCATAGAGCCATGATCATGGCTCTCATTTATTGCTATCTTAGCCGGCACTGTGGAAAAAATCTGGCCTGTGGTTTTTGACTGCTACAAACTGTCGTGTTATTTTAAATATATATTGTCAGAAAATGTATGGTTTTCTATGTCTATCATTCCAGCCTAAGCCACTACAAATATTTTAAAATGTCCACCCCAAACCTTATAAATTCTACTAATTCTATCTACCATTCTGGACACATAAAAATTTTTAGTCAGCACTCAAAGGGTTAACTGCCACCTGCCAATAATAACTGTGAGTAAGTGCAGTGCGTGACGTAAAAACAGAAAACAATTCAAGCTAGTCTATGGTTAACAGAAATCTGGAGCTCCTCCTTTCAGAATTCACTGCAAGTAGAAATAATCTGAAGTATTTGCACTACAATCTTACAATTTCTTATAAATTTGAGAATTTACGATTGCACGGATCCCGCCTTAAAAAAACTCAAAATCATGATATAGACCTATTCGAGATCATAAGGCAGGCATAAGTCACAAATTTGGACAAGAGTCGATATTAGAGTAAATCCTGGCATTTATTATTCTTAAAGACGATGTATTTTGCTGCGTGGTTCTGGTTGGTGCTAGACAGGTATTTTTTTAAAAAATCCTTGATCAACGACACTGCAATTACAACTATAGCAATGGTTTTTATGGTAAATAACAGCTTTGTAGACTCCATCAAAGGGAAGTCAGTACAAGGCGATGACGTCATGTGTATGAAAACCAGTGAGCCGACTACCTACTCCATTACCATCCTCTGCTTGCTTCGTGTGCATCATATCCCACCCCTAGTTCTTTAGTCCTCCGCCCTTTTCACCTGCCCATCCCTGTTATCCAGTGAGCCTTTATCTCACTTTTGATAATTATTTATGGCTTTCAAGCTGATGTTCAGCTGTCAGTAACCACTCACGATACAGACCTTTCAATGGGTGTAGTGTTGTTTTGCTACAGATGGACTTGAGGCGGTCAAGCCTCGTGACGTAGTTCTGGATACCCGGTGTCATCACGTCTTATTCAGTAAGGGGACACGCTTCACTTGTTATTAACAGTGATAAGCCAGTCCTTGTTGTGTAATGCGGACGGCAACAGCAGCTTCGTCTCGATGGTCTTATTTACCTAACGCCATAAAAGGGCAGGAGTAATAAACTGACCTTGCTGATTCGAAGAATGTCTGTTATGAGGTCGAACGAAGCTGGTGATCGCAGTGCGGCGAGTGCAGTAATTGCCGACAAAATGAAAAACAGACCCTAATCATTAATGTGCGAAAGGAATTTGAACGGACTTTAAAATGAACTAAGTTCTGATCCGTTTGCGGAAATTCACTAACTCTGTTCACAATGAAACAAGGGAACTCCGTTCGCTCCGATCACAAAATCATATGATCGGAGTTCTGCCCAACCCTGCCCTTGTAGCACTAAAGCCGGATCTAATTGCTCTAACCCCTTGACTGTCATTTGTCTGAGAATTTCCCTGGTTTTTTATATCAATGGTTTATGAGGAAAGAAGAGGAACAAATTCCACTATTACTACACTTTACCTTTTTTTTGACATATTGTTGTCCCTTACTTTGACAAAAAATAAATATATTTATGAAGATCTTAAATTTTTTTCTTATTTTAAAGCTCTGAATTAAAAAAGTTGTGTGTGATCCCCGGCAGTGAAGCAGCTAGTTACTATCTATGGGGTCTTATGGATGATAGTTTCAGTCCTTTTCAACCGAGAAAAGCTCAGACCAGTCCAGCTCAGCTGGTATCAAAGCAATCAGATGGCACCAGACCCAGCGAAGCAACAACACAGTATTATGAGTATAATCTCCTGACGCGGTCAAGTGCTCATGCCATGCTGGTGGCATTGTGTTATGAGAGTTAAGATCAAGGTTCACTCATTGCTACCTACCTCTCCCTCCTGTTCGAGCTGTCTACGCAGCAAGGCTTGTCCAGTTTCCGCCTCCAGACACATGGCTGCCTTTCCATGAAGGGTCTCCGCAATCCTCCTCTGTCCGAACATTGTAAATCCCTGGTAATTCAAAGACAACAAAAATTTAAATAATGCACAAAATAACAATCAAATTTTATAAGAGTGCTGTTGTATCCAGGTACATGCAAGCTCACTGGATTTCATAGATCAATCAGTAACTTTCTCAATTCTTAGGAGGAGCATTCAATGCCACTGCTGTGTTACTGGTCTTAACATTCACACAATATCTTTCTCTGCTTGTAGACAGTTACTCTTTTCAGGGACAGACAATGAAAATGTCAATTAAATGCTTTCCTAAGGCACCTACAACATGACCTTGGGGGATTTACACCAACAACCTAATGATAAACAAATGATTTAATCTTTTGATTAGCCTGTAATGGGTTTAAAAAATCCTTTATAGACTATGCCTAAAATGGGTTGAAAAGGGGAAATGACATAAGTATATGGAAATGTCCATGTTTGAAAATAGGGAATCTCCAACTCTTGCTACTGCATTCATAGTAAGAGCTTCCTACAATGGGTTGGAAAGGGAAAGTAACATGAAAATAGGGAAATACCAGTTTTTGAAAATAGGGATCTCCAATTCTTGTTATTGCACTCATAGTAAGAGCTTCCTACAATGGGTTGGAAAGGGGAAGTAACATGAAAATAGGGAAATACCAGTTTTTGAAAATAGGGATCTCCAATTCCCGTTATTGCACTCATAGTAAGAGCCTCCTACAATGGGTTGGAAAGGGGAAGTAACATGAAAATAAGGAAATACCAGTATTTGAAAATAGGGATCTCCAATTCTTGTTATTGCACTCATAGTAAGAGCGTCCTACAATGGGTTGGAAAGGGGAAGTAACATGAAAATAAGGAAATACCAGTATTTGAAAATAGAGATCTCCAATTCTTGTTACTGCACTCATAGTAAGAGCTTTTCACAACATAAAATTTAGTGTGCTGCTGCCATCCATTCAGCTCTAGCAGTACATGTACAGCTGCTGAACCACAACCTTCCCCTAATAGTAATTGTAATAGTTTAATACACTACACAATACTACAACTTTTGTATGTAAAGTCACTAGATATTCGCACAATTTTTCAATTGCAACTTTTCCTAAGCTCCAGATAAAAAATGTGAAAAAGTGAATTTGACTTTACATGAATATAAACTGCTTTGCATCTTTTGATAAAACAGAGAGTGTTGTGTGAGGCAGCCAATACAGTATATGGTACTTCTGGTCTACATAACAATACACTCCACTTAATTACAACTCATATGGGCATAGGAAAAAACGGTGATAAAAGAGATTCATGACCGTGTAATACTTTTATATTATAGAAATATGTTGTTTTATTATGCGGAAAATATTATGATTAAGAGGAAGTTGCAATTACCAAATACTGATTAAACAAAGCTAATTATTATTATTGTTATTTATTATTCTCGTGATGATGATGATTATTATTATTATTCTGTTGTACTTACCTCATTCAGCCAAAATTCACCCCAGTTTGCATTAGTGACCAGATTGCCAAACCAGCTGTGCGTCTGAAAGACAGGTACATACAGTAACCACTGAGAGTGGATGGCACCCATGAAAAATGTTGACTATGTCATGTCTCAATATTTCTCCCCCATTTCCAAGTTCTGTGGTTACTCAAAGTATAATACACAATATATATTTCACATGTAGGTGGATTTTAGCACTGAGACTCTGCTCTTCTGTTGTTTTTGGCTGCAGGATAATCATTTACATACAGAACACCTTGAAATCAGATACCGTAAATAAAATTTGTTTTCTGTGGATCTTTTGAAAATTTTGAACCAAATTTTTAATTACAGCTATGAATGATAGCTGGGATCATTTAAATTTTTGATGGTGCTGCAGGCTCTCACTTCAAACACATTTTGATGTACACGTGCATGTTAATTTTCCTCTGTCATTTAATTGTCAGTCCTCTGTTGCAGTACAAATTTTCTGAAAAAATACTTCCTTTGTTTGATGCTGTAAATAAATTTTGGTTTGAAGAACTGGGAAAAACTTCCAAAATGGGAATCATACTAAAACAAAGCTAAGGGATGAGTTCATGTGACGCCAATGCATTTCATTACAAAGAATGTCTACATGTAAGAAATCTGATATCCCACTGTTTTTGTCAATGTGCAGATAGGTGATGGGCTTAGTATTTCTTTTAGAGAAGCTCTGTGTTTTTGAAAACTAACTCTTCTTTGAAAGTTTCATGTAAGTGCCAGTTGCTGCTTTGAATTTGCTGAAATCAAGGTGTGTTTCTTTTCTAGGTCAGAGTTTACAGGTCGAAGGACATGCCACACTTAAGATTGTTATCTGTCATCAGTGAGTCTATGCATGATATCAGAAATTCGCTGTTTAGGCAAACACAGCCTGCTTGAGTATTATCAAATAAAGACAAAAAAACCCCACCAAAGTTCATACTTTTGGTGCAGTTGCAAGTATTCCTACTTACGATCTCATGAATAATCACATCTGTGAGTGACTTGTCTCCAACGAGGATACAGGGGTTGACAAGTGTGAGGCATGGGTTCTCCATACCCCCATAGGGGAAAGATGGAGGCATAACAAGGATGTCATAAATGCCCCAGATATACTCTCCAAACAACTTCTCCCCTGTCTGAAGGAATTCTTCCACCACACCATCAAACTCTGCTTGGGCTTTTGCCTGGAGGGTGAAGAAATGAAAACAGCTGTAAGTCACTACCATTGATTGTTAAAGGTGAATTTAACCGATCAGCTTTTGGCATCATAAAATGGGTTGCTAGTGCCTCCAACTAGTTTACAACAGGGCCTCATGAACATAACTTCTAGTGGATCATTTCATGATTTTTTGACTCTGAACAGTTTGAATTTGTGAAGGAAATTTTGATACACAGAATACAGTTTCTTTGTCTTCTTCTGCGTTCAAATATGACCATGCTAAAGGTTCAGCTCAGCCTGGGTCGCGAACAGGGCCGTGCGCCAGAGTTCGTCTCCAGTCCCGTACAGTGTGGTCTGCAGGGCGCTCCAGTCGACCAGATCCTCAACCTCTGCTGGGTGTAGGTAGGGCAGTCCTGGAGAATATGCTCCATAGTTTGTCTGTATGCTCCACAGGAGGCGGTCTCTCTAACACCAATTTTGTGGAGGTGAGCCCTGAGACCGCAGTGTCCTGTTCTCAGTCTGAAGATGATAGACTGTTCCTTCCTGTCCAGGGCATTTAGGCTGTCAGACTCGGGCTGGTAGCCTTCATTTTCCTTCCTCCATTCCTTTTTGAAAGACTGCTTTAGGAGAGTCTTGACCTCCTTCTGGCTTTGTAGTATGTTGGGCTGTGGAAGGCTGCCTCCCGCTTTTGCCAGATCATCTTCCTTCTCAAAATTAGTAATAGTCAAGTAAACTGCATCCCGGTAAAAAGTAAGCAAACCTAAAAAAAAATGATCTATATAGAAATCATAGAAAGTGCAGCATTCTAGGGATGCCTGAAGGAATTCACATTACTGTGCATATAATTATATCCATAGTATATATATATGAAAGTCCTTTGAACTGCACTAAAACTGGTAAGAATTATCTATCTAAGAGTAAAGAGGTACTCAAATTCTAATTCTAATTATTAAAAACGAATACTTTCTTTGCTTTCTTATCTACAAGTTTTGCCTCATGAAGATTCAAAATTACTTTTACTATTAGATTATTCTTTCCTGTTTTAGTTAAGTCCGTAAGTTTGAAGGACTTTTATATATATATTCATATAGAAAGAATGGGTTTGAGTTAAAGAGCACCATAATAAACTCATAAGTAGCTACACGAGGCCCCAGGTTGTGAGACTGTACTGTACTGTAACAGCGCTGTAGTGGAACACTTAGAAATGGAATTTAAAATGGTGTTCTTCAAAGAACTTTATCATTTACATATAGCAGAACTCTGTTAACACAAAATTGAAAGGACCAAATGAATCGTTGCAGATTAAATGAGTACTGTGTTATCTGTTGACAATGCAACATAATGTGAAATGGCATCCATATGGCTTGAGAAAACTCTACAGCTAGTGACAAAGAACAGACCAGAAACTGCAAAATTTTTGTATGAATCGTTAAATGAAAATTCCTCTGCTGACTGCATCATTTTTCAGCATAATACCCTAAACATACGTATCTTTATTCTTAGACTCACCAGGACACTAGGCTCCGCCCACACATGGCTGCGAGGACCAATCTTTGCAGACTTAAGATCCCCCACGGCTAGTGCGACAAGATAGGCTGGGATTGGCACTGTTTGCTGTAATATTAAAGATAAAAGTAAAATCTCTTGTAACAAAAAGGAACTTTCAAAAATTAGCAGAGGGAATGAAATACATGTATATCTCTGATCTTGCTACACACAAAACACTGGCTTGCTTTTTTCCTGCTTTTCACAAAACAGACATTTCAACAGCGTCGAACTATTGAGACCAGATCATAAGGTAAAGGAACTGAGGCTATGAATAATCTCACTGTTGGACTGCCAGTGTTGATACCATATCACTGAACCTGTACACATGACAGCACAATTTGTTTTAGTTTGTATCAGGAGTTTGCCTTATACAGACTGGATTGTTTCCATGAAGAGGTTAAGAAAAAAAGTAAACTATTTCCTATTTCCACAGGTCGGACAAGAGGCAGTGGTGGTAGTCTGCTGGAAGCTGCAACATGCTATAAGGGCATTACACTTTTAACAGATTATTGTTATAAGTACACTGGCTGCCAATTCTTAAATACAAGGATTATTTTGAAATTTGAAAGATTTGTCATTTGACATTAGTTTCTATTGTGTTTCTTGACTCTCTGAACCCCCTGACAGCGTTTTTGATGTACGTCATGCTAAATCACTGTTTTGTTTCGCCTATATCTGGACACAATCACACTTTTGAACAATGAGATTTAGTTCCTCTGAAAGCCAGATGTTTCTGTTTTTAGGGAATGATGACACAAGGGGGAAATGATTGTAGCAGCGAAGGAGTTAACGCCACTCTTTCAGTGATACCAGCAAACCCAGTTGAGTCCATCAGTTAGGTACACGTACTGTTATCATGCCAATAATGTGTAATTTTAACTACTGACATCTTTTGTACCACAGCACACTGTTCAACATTTGCGTCCCCCGATTGGGATAGCTGCATCAAATATTTTCATCTCTTATGTTAGACATAGATGTTTTTTTTGAGCCTGTCAGTTCAACTGCTGAGCTACAAAAGTTAACATCTGGGACATATAACCTGATAGCTGCATTTTAACTTTCATGGATGAATATATTTGGAATAATGAGCAAGTTATTCTATTGTGGTGATGGTCACCAAAGCCTACCCAAATGGGTACAGATAATATAATATAAATGAAATATATATTATAAAACACCAAAGCAAAGTGGCGGACTTTTGTCTCTTTCCTATAGATCAGAAAAATACTGAAATTTCTTTGTGCCTCATTCAGTCAGAATGCTGTGAGATTCTCCATCACAGTGAATAAAAAATGCCGTGTTATTCCATCTGGAAACTGAATGTGAAATACAGTACACAATACAGTTCACAGTATGCTTTGTTGAGTGAGAGAGGCCGAGGTGACTGGATGGGGCACAAGGTTGAGATATGCGAGTGAGCGAGTAAATGGTTTTTTTTTTTGTTGTGGTGAAGATCATTAATTTTTCTGTATGCCACATTTCTGGATGCCTGGATGCATATGAAGAGTGTTAGTGTTATTTGTTCTGTCATGATCTCATATCAGAACTTATTACTACTGTGTATATATGTACTGCAACCAAGCCAATTTTCCATCTTATTGGTACACATGGAGGGATAAATCTGAATACTATAGCACTTGCCTCAAAAAAAAATAACAATTTTGTCCTCATTCCTACAGGCTTTCTGCCCAAAGTTGCACATAAAGGGATGGTTTTGAACAGTACATCACTTGCCTCAAAGAAATAACAATATCTGTCCCCGTCTTTGTTGGCTCTCTGCCCAAAGCTGCTCTTATTGGCACTCATGATGACAGTTAATTCGGATGTAACTCCAACACATGCAGAGTATGGAGCCTTGATGGCCGGTGTGTCTTGGCATGGAAAGAAGGACCTGTTCAACACAGACTGGCCTTGTGTGAAGAGTAAGGGCTTCACTTTGTCTGAAAACATACAGGCTCACAATGACGAATTTATTTATTCGTTAAGATTATCATAGGAACTTACAATTAAAATGTAAGCTGGACCAATTTCTTTTCTCTTTTTTACTTACTACACGATGTATTTATATATTTGTACTGTAATTGTCTATGATGATGCACAGTTTAATCTGTCGTGTCTGTCCAGCCATATATGAACTCACTGGAGTTGTGCCGCAAAACAGATTGTGGCACTTCTTACAGCCCTTGGCGTCGTGCCGCATATATGGATGCGGCAATATTTATAGCGCTCTTTTGTGTCTTGTGCAGTCAAAGGGCGGCAACTAAGAATAACACTATGATCCATAGCCCTAATTGTTATTAGAATGAGTTCCCTTAGTGAATTGGACCTCGTTTTGGTGGGGAAAATACATTTTTTTTAGCGTGCCCTTTTCAACTCCGTTTTGTTGACACAAGATGGCTAGGCGAAGTCATAGACTGAAAACGACCGAAGTTCTAGAGTTGGTGATGGAGGAAGGTTCGGATGAGGAAAGTGATTTGTTGTGCGAAGATAATGGAAGACAAATTATCGATGACAGTGACGATGAAATGTGGCGGAAGAGTCAAAAAAAAAATAAAATCACCCCATGCAGGTACCTAAACCCAGCTAATAACTGAAAACTCAGCAAATGATGTCAAAAATCACTGTACTCATCATGCAGATCACATATTCAGCTCACAAAAAATGTATAGATATGCTAGATTCCTCCAATACTTTACAAAATACTTATACAGGTACCTAAAAAGTGGTAAAAATAGTGCGGCAGCAGGTGTTGCAATATTTAATTAAGGCTCGACTCCAATGAGTTAAATGTTATTTGACCGCCCATATACCGCGTACAGTATGGGCATGACTAATAAATTTGTTAAACTTGATTCACAAAATGGCTGCTGAATTTTATCACTGAGGAAAAGACAAGGGTTGGGTAAGGCCAGCATCCATTTCTATATTATGTTAGACAAATCTGTATTCAGCAACGGCACTTTCCTTGTCTTTCCAAGATAAAACTTAGCACAAATAGCTCTGGGAGGTTGTCTCTTGTTTGTTCCATATACAGCAACACCGGATTGAAGGGACTGCCAAATGTAGCTAATTAATTGAGTTTGTGTTATTAATTTACGTAATAAGGGGAAATGATAGTCTTAACTCTTTCTATACCACATGCCATATGGGGTAATGACCACTATAATACTTGGTCTACAGGAAAAAAATGTACACTAGGCCATTTCAAAAGTGAATTCAAGGCCCAAAGATGACAAAAGGGTATGATGTTATATATCATTTTGAAGTCAAAAGTCATGAGCACACGAATATAAAGGCCATACGAATACGAAACAATTTGTAAGGCCACTTACAAACATCGGTGTATGGTCAAAATGGTGATGACTCGCCCACCGATATATCGGTATATGGTATAGAAAGAGTTAATAAGAAGTACAATATTGAATTTCGTCTACAAGTGCCTGACTATCAGTGGACAAGAAGAGATGAAAATTGTGTCAGCAAAGGCTTGTTTTTGCCCCCTTTCCGTCATTTTTCCCCTTCTCACCAGCCCAACAGTTTTTGCATAATGGAAAAGTCTCTGAAATTCAATTTCAGGTTACTAGAAATAATTTTACTATGAATAAAGTGGGCTTTTGGATGGGAATTTTCTTTCTGTTTCAATTAACTCAGATTTTGGGTACAGTGCTTTTATGTAAACTCAACTGTACTTGGTGCGCATGATCAATTTTCAAGACTTGAGTCTATTTCAGTCAGAGTGCTGTGAGATTCTCCATCACAGTGAATAAAAAATGCTATGTTATTCCATCTGGAAATCGAATGTGAAATACAGTACACAATACAGTGCACAGTATGCTTTGCTGATTGAGAAAGGCGAGGTGACTGGATGGGGCATGCCCTCATGCAAACTGTGAGTCTGCTTTATCAAAGTTAACATTACCAGTAGTATGAGATGGATGAAGCCAGCACACTCCTGGGCCATTGGTGGCGATGTAGTCAATCTCCAGCACAAAGTCCTCTCCAACTTGCTTAGACTTGGGTAACTGAATAACAGGATATGAGATCCATGTCAAGAACGTTTGAATATTAATCAATCGTCTCGTAACAAATTTATTAGGATGATTCTTTGGAGATCACTTAAAGCAGCAGTGAATGACAGATTTCCTGCAAGTTTAAATGAGTTCTTTGTAAATAAAAATGTGTATCACACTGACAATTCCAGAAGAAATTATGTCTTCGAATGTATTATTTAGGACTCCTAAGCCTATTTGTTATTTTCTTTTTCTGTTTTTCTTTCTCAAGGGGTTGCAGAGGTCAGAAACGTTGTTGTATGAAAGATGAATGGATCTGTAATAAAAATAATAATTCCTTCAAAGTCACGCACATTGAGTTAAATTCATAATTTATAATGCAGATTTAAAAAATTGATCATATAATCCTATCCTTAAAAAACCTAAGGCTTTTACAGTGTGGATTTCACAATAGTAGTTTAACAGTTCTGAAATGAAATGTCACTTGTCATACTATCAAATAAAACCAAAAAAAGGCTGTGAAACATTATTAAGTTGAAAAGCAATGGCTTAAAAGCTTAGAGTCTTTCTACAGAATGCCACAAGATACCTACACTGACTATCAGCTGGGTGCCATAGCCTGTGAAAGGCTTGACTGAGGAAAAACATTTCTCCCCTCCCTTTTCCTTCACTTGATTCACCTTCAGAGTCTCATGAATATCCAAAGTCACTGAAGGTATGAAAGATTAATATTAGACAAGCTGTGAAATTAACACTGAAGACTTCGCATAGATGAGGGTCCAAATTAACAATAAAAGTGCATAAGCTCAATCAATATTTAATAAGACGGAGAAAAAAATAAATTTTCTTTGTTCATTTAATGAAGCTAAGTAACTATTGCTTTGCTTATTTTATTAGCTCCAAAATGTCATATTTATCCTACACTTAAAAATTCCTTGTACAACCATAATCCATATTTTCAATGTCATATAGAACCAATATGAATTTATGTAGAGGTATGATTTCATGCTAGTAAGAGCAAACATTTTACATTCAAAATATAAATCAATGTGCAGGCCCCAATGAGTTGATCACCATGACTTTAAAGTATAGCCTACTGTTAGTCTAGGCTTAATTGCATTTCATTCTGGAAATTCTGACAAGCAACAACAGCAGCAGCAGCAAGAGCAGGTAGCAGAAAACAAGGAAGAAGAAGAAGAAGAAGAAGAAGATGATGATGATGATGATGATGATGATGATGATGAAGAAGAAGAAGACCATTATCACAACCACCACCAACAACATGGAAAACAAAACAAATCATTACCTGTTTTCAGGTCATCCTTCACTGATGTCAGAGTGAGCTCTACACAGCCTATAATCTGTTTGGTCTCAAAACTTACTCTCAGATCTAGGTGAAGATGCTTTGTTTTCACTTCCTTGAAATTGGAGGCAGTTGCAACATCTTCCACATTGTCAGAATGTAAGCCCATGATCTAGGAACTGGATTTACAAACAAGTGTACAGACAGTAAGATACAACTGAGGTCAAGCCTCAACTGAACTCCTCTAAGTACAACCTTTCTTTATTCATCATCCTCTGTCATTAAGAATGTGATCCAATAAATAGTGAAAGTCTGACCACAAAGATGATGTTATAAATTCTCATGTAGATCTAAATCTTTTTAGGAGCTAAGAATATGTGGGGCAGGAGGAAAGAAAGAAAAGTAGAATGAATCTTGTGTGGAATTTTTAGAATGACACATCCGGTCAGCAATAGACAAATAGAAAAATAGAAGACAAAGATTGAAAGAAAGTGACTTGCTGCAATATAGTCTAGATCTTAAACGATAGTAAGTTGAACAGTGAACAGTGAGTTGTGGAAAAATGGATCTCTTACGCACTTGGCTTCGATCTAAATGATGACTGATACAGACTCTTGAGATGAATACAACAACCGGCAGATGACGAGTGAGACGCCGGTCGGAGAGGTAACGCCTCTTTCGACTTTCGTTTTAAATTAGAATAGTGGTAAGGTTTGAATCATATATATTTAAAAATAGACTACCGGTCAGTTTATGTAAATTTATATGTTATATTATTTACAACATCAGAAAAAAAACAAATTGTAAATTTGAAAAAGTCCTTTATTTATTTTCCAGTAAACAAGCACTGAAAAAAACCCTTCCTATCCATTATTTCATAACAACAATAACCAAGATGGCAGCGTCCTGGTCAAAAGTTTGTGCACTGAGACGCAGACTAGGACTAAGGCTTCATCAACTCAGCACAACCCGTTTAGTTGCCTCTGCATACTTCCAGTCATATGTCCTACCGAGCAGAGTTAGTTTAATTTTAGTCCTCATGGTCCGATCTCAGATAATCTCCCGAACTTTCACTGATTCCTCTCATTTTGCGTGTGCATTTTTACCCTGACCCGTCCCTAAGTCGGCCTAAGTTAAGACACTTTCGGCCTTGTATCCTCCACCAAGTGCCAGTAACCGCCGTTTTGTTATTTTTCCACGATTTCCATATTAGATTTGATTACAGAATCTTACCAGTTTCAGATTTTAAGCAAAGAATATTTTCTCATCAGATGAATTTTGTGGCTGTCTCTGAGGACAGCACCACAGTAGTGATGATACCAATCAAAATCAATGTGTCCATTCATTTATTAGTCAAAGACAAGTCATGGAATTGGTGCTGTCGTTAGAGAAGGTCAATTTTGTTTTGAGTGGCGTAAGTCAATTACTGCTGTGAAATAGATGGCTATCTCCTGGGACAGGACTGCTCTGCATTGATGCAGTTCATTTAGTCATTGGTTTCACAAGATCGGTCCTATTCCATGATTATCCCAAATAGATATCCATTGAATGTCTCTGTCAATATTCTGCTACCTTCAGCATTGTGCTGATTCCCGCCGTCCTGCTTCTGGATAAATATGCAGACGTGTTAAAAACCGCAGAGATTTCTCTTGTAGGGTAGGGTAAAGAAAAAGCCATTTTCAGTGGGCAAGAATGCATAATGTGGTCTTGGTAAATTGATCATACAAACCTCTAAATCACTTCTTTTCCCTTCATACTGGATTAGTCTGTTGGAAAAAAAAAGATGAAACACTGTCTGTTATTGTTATCCAAGGGAAATCACTATAATAAATTTTGGGAGAAACTAGTTGCAAATGGATGACGGCGATTACTACCACATGCTGGTTACTGGCACTAAAGGATATGTAACATGACTTTGTATGAAGCAGTCGGCTATCTCTCATCTTGGGACACCTGTACAGGACCGCTCTTGCATCAGTACAGTTTTCCAGGATTCATTTAATCATAGATTAGCCACCAGATCGGTCCTGGTTCTAGGTTATCTCAGGCAGTCTTTGATTATCTAGAATAATCTAAATCTGAGGCAAAATCCTCAATTTTTCATCTCTTTATTAGTCTTTATGTTGTTGTAACTAGTGTTTGCATGCATGGCTTGTTGTTTTAGCAAAGTTTTCTTTGGAAAGAACTCATGAGACTCATAGTCATACCCCTAACATCACAACTTTTGCCTGTTATTATACTAATACAGACCAAACCTTACCCCAAACCTTACACTGCCCCTAACCTTAAAGGGACAGGGACAGCTATCTTCTTCACAGCCTAAAGCATCCACAGTATTTTTTCATAAATTTTCAACCCCTAACATGTTTCCTTCGCCCGAGTGCTTCCGAGAAAATGCAGTTTGAAAATCAGGATTTTCACACTGTGTAGGCTGCCATAACTATTAACTGGTCATCCAGTCAGCTGCTTCCCACTCTCCCTCTCTCTCTTTTCTACCCTCCTTTTGAATTGAATTGTCTTCATTAAAATGTTCTCTCTTTCCAATGTGGTATCCTTGACAAGTTAACCCTATCCATCGTGACTGGAGTATCAGGAATGGGTCTGATTTGGAATTCCTCCCTTTTCTTTTGTTATTTGTCTTTGTTGTCACTGCTAAGGCTCTGTAGCGAGCATGTGTCTATGGCAACCACATATATCCGTATCCAGTCCCTTGCTTGGTCCATTTAGACTGATTCAACTGCCATGGATGAAACTTTAGAGGACAGCAGGGATCAATCTAGGTTATTCCTGTAAATGCATGGTCCCAACTAATTTTTCAATATTTTCATGTCATTGATACTGATTACTCTAATATCTACCAGTCTGGAAAAAATGGAGAGAAGAAGATTGTCACAACAGTGGGCAGATCAGCTCAGTTACTTCACATTTTCTACTTTGTATTCACCAGCAGTGCTTGACTTCAGTCATAGAAACTGGCTCTTGTGGGATTTTCATAAAAGCCTTATCAGTTCCCAAACTTAGCAAATACTGAAATAGTGGTTCGTTATTACCTGAAAACATTGAAATAATATCTGGGACCACATTTATAAAGAAGTGCCCAAAATAATTAATATATCAAACAACTGTTTTAGAAATCTCACTAAAGTTCTGGATTATTCACAGGTGCAAAATCATGACCACTGCAGCTCATTTGTTATCCAGAGGCAGTCTTCAACACATAGTGTGTCCAAGAAAGGTAAACTATTGATCAATGAGCATATCTGTTATGGAAAATCTTTAGTGCATTGTATGGGAGAATAAGGTATCGTTTATATTATTGTTAAAGATGTCAGTCATCAACGTGTTAATTTCCCAGTCATATGGTCTGTGAAAAATAAAGTGATTATATTCACAACTTCTGGAGCTATATAGTTAGAGCTATCGGAGTGTGCAAATTGTGCAGTTAATAATGAAATCATTGTTTTGCTCTACTGAGAAGTTTTTACCACACCGTTAATTAGAATGAAAGGGAAATTTCATCTTTCAGCCTTTTGGACTTTTAGCTTAGATCAAGCAATTGGAGTTACATACAATCTTTCTTCTAGTTGAGTTACGAAAGACATATATATCAACAGAAGAGCTACAAGTGTAAGATAACTCATTCCAAAGTTATGAATTTGTTGCCCCTTCATCAAATTATGAGATAAGTTATGCTTTGCCCTTGCAGTTTGTTTATAAATTCTTTGTGTTCAGTACAGTAAGATGCCACAACTTTCCTGATTTTAGGACAGGAGGCTGACATGCAGTCTGAGAAGGGGCAGGTTTAGGGTATGTGGGAGTCTGGGTATGTGGGAGTCTAGGTATGTGGGAGTCTGGGCTTGAGAAAGGTATGGGGTCCTCTCAGAGTTTGGACCTCTTCTCAGTTACTAAATGTAACAGCAGGTTTAAGAATAAAAATTAACAGTTGTCCTGCGCCTTCCCACTCTTCCTCTCTCTTTTTTCTCCCCTCCTTTTGAATTGAATTGTCTTCATTAAAATGTTCTCTCTTTCCAATGTGGTACCCCTGTCCACCTCTGAGTCTGAAGTGTTTGTGAAAACATGACAGAATCTTGTGACATATAATCAGTCAGTAAATTATTTTGCCACTGTAGGTCTTAAGATTTTCTCAGAGTTACCAGTTTCTGTATATAGTTATCCTCATTTCTAGAAGTCTTGTGGAAGTGGAGCTTTTACCTTTTCCTCTCCCTTAGCTGAATAGAGAAATTTTCAAGAGATGTTTCCACTCTGACGAAGTATATCTGTTTTGTCTTCCCAGACTGCACAGAACCAATGGCAAAAACTCACAGTCCACATGAGGTTGAGTCAGACTGGTATGACTGGTGGGTACAGGAAGGATTTTTCACACCCCCTCGGGTAATTTTGTCTGGATTGGTCTAGACTTCTGTATTCATGAAGAACAGACACTTCCCTATATGTTTCACACTTACAGATGATTCTAATTATGTTATGGCATCAGGCACATTTAGAGTTTACATATTGTTTTTCTTTGGTTTTTTGTTGTTTTTTTATTTCCCTTTTACCTGTTTGTGTGTGCTCTTGTGAGCTTGAAAGTGACAGTATCATTCTCAAGACTTTTTTACAGCTTTGTCCAAAGGATGAAAAGGACAAAGTGTTTGCCATGCTGCTACCACCCCCCAATGTCACAGGTAATCTCCATCTTGGGCACGCCTTGACAGGCGCCATACAGGATGCCATTGTCAGGTGGCACAGGATGAGAGGTTAGTGTGTGGAACCATTCTTTTCTCTCATCTTCTTTACTCTCTCCTCTTCTTCCATCTCCTCTCCTCTCCTCTCCTCTNTATATGGAATCCAGTGTATAAAAATATAGGGCCGTTTGTACAATGCTGTCTAACTTTGCGCTTCGGCAATAGCTACATGGAAGATAGAAGCATTTGTTTTTCAAAACTTTGCATGAACTTTTTCATATTCCTGACACTTTGGATTATATTTATAGACAGTTCTCCTGTCCTGTCCTCTCCTCTTCTCTCCTCTCCTCTTCTCTCCTCTCCTCTCCTTTCTTCTCCTTTCCTCTCTCCTCTCCTCTCCTATCCTCTCCTCTCCTCTTCTCTTCTCTTCTCTTCTCCTCTCCTCTCCTTCTCCTCTCCTGTCCTTTCTCTTCTCTTCTACTCTCCTCTCCTCTCCTCTCTTCTTCTCCTCTTCACTTCTGTCTTTCACTTCCTCCCCTTTCTTTTCTCATTTAATTTCCTTTATCCTCCTTTCTCCTTTCCTTTCCACGACCTTCCTCTCTTCCACTTCCTTCCCTTTCTAGTTTGTTTTCCTCACCTCACTCTCCTCCTCTCCCTTCCTCTTCTCTCCTGTCTACCTCTTTTTATCCCTTCCCTTTCCTCTCCACTCCCGTTATCTTTTTTCTCCCTCTGAAATTCCCTCCAGATGATATCCGCAACTACAGAGGGGCACTTGATGTCAAGACGTGAGTGTCAGGAAATGTAAAAGATCCAAAGACTGACTTGTCTGCCAAAAGGAATTTGCCTTTGTTCTGACTTTCCATCGTGGCACCAGATCATGTCACATTAAAATGTCTCGCTTCCTTGCTGGGGAGCATGTGGTGCCACTGCCATTCAATAGACACTGAATTACAGGCGTTCTGGAAATATCTTTCACTGCCTTTAGCCAGGTACTCATTTTCTTTATTATTATTATTATTGTAATCCCCCACAGGTCACCTCACTGTGTGGATTCCTGGAACAGATCACGCAGGTATTGCCACCCATGCCGTGGTGGAGAAGAAAGTGTGGAGGGAGCAGGGGAAGACAAGGCATGACCTTGGGCGTGAAGACTTTGTGAAGGAAATCTGGAAATGGAAGGAAGCGTGAGTGTGGTTTTATGGGAAGACACCTTTGGCCATGTGCATGTTCCTTGTATTGATTAACACATTGGGGTTACCACAAGAAACAAGTAAAACAATAATGGAGTTCACCAAATTGATGGTGAAAATCGCAAACCGTGTATGTAGTATCAGTCAAAATTTACAGGGGAAAGAAAATCTGTTTCATAAGGTCATGACTTACAGAGTTACATGGTTTGATCATGTGATAAAATATAGATTTTCTGTCAGTATTTTAAGTACACAGTGTGTAAGGGCAATATCAATATGTGTGGGGTGGTATTCTTCACTTTGGTACATAAAAAGCGGAACCAAAATTTTTCGGACTTATAGGGTTTGTGATTTTCACCATCGATATATAGTTAAAGCAATGCATTAATGAACACAAGGATTATGCCTATTGCCACTGGTTTTGAAATTACTGTGTTTTCGAGAAAGCCCTTCTTTGTAATGATAAATAGCCACGTAGCTGTTTCAGTACTTTCTGTATGAAGGTAGCTTACAAAAACACTTGTTTTGCTTTTTTGGGCCCTTTTGGTTTTCTAATCATAAAATACAGTGGGACCCTGACTTTGTGTACTCATATGGTAAGCATACCTGTTTTTTTTAATATACATTTCAAATGCGTTGATTCATTATTAGTACATCATTTTATTAATTCAAGTAGAATTTGATAATAAGTATATTTTTTTTTTCTATTTGCCAAAGGCACACTTTTTATCTGGGTTCCACTTTGTCTTCTTATAATAGAAATGTTCAAGCTGTGTTTCTAACAGGTTTGAACTGTTAATATTTTAAATAGTCAGTAAATGAGTAAATGAGCATGTCCCCATTAATCATACTATGAATCATAGTCTCTGTTTTCTCTCAAGCTTTCCCACACTTAATGAAATAAATGTTCGTTTTAGTTTTTTGTGAGACCAAGCCATTTAAGTATCACTACCTGATGTTATCAGTTTGGGTTTTATGTTTTTGTATCTATCCGATATGATCAAATGTAGACGTGTGATCACCTGCTGATGTTGACAGTGCCTATGTCTGATGATGAAAGAAATTAAGTTGGTTTTCCTGCCACAGTCACTTTCTTGCATTTATCTTTGTGAGCCACAATCTCCTACCTCTGCGGAACTGCAAATGAGTAGAATAACAGATATTAGACAAAAGTTTTGTTGTAGCAAGGAGCAATATTCAAATGAAACTCCTCAGTTTTCTCAAAAACAGTTTTAACATAGCTAAACCCTCTTATCATAAGACGTTAGAATGCGCCCATTGCTTCCTTTTTCATCTCTATTTCATTCTGATGAAATCATTTCCTAGACATGGCCATGTTATCACTGAACAAATGAAGAGACTAGGAATGTCACTGGACTGGTCGAGGGAATACTTCACTATGGACACGGTAAGATTCAGTTCAGATCGTGGACTATGTTAGCAGCAATTGAGTATGATTTCTAGGTATAACCATTCTACATTGACACAGAAATCTGTGGCTTTGCGCTGGCAGAAAAGATATGTAGCAAGGAATTAAAAAACTAGAGATTGTGGGTTCAAATCCTTTTTGAGGACACGTGAGAGCCATGACTCAGGTGTGGTTTAGACTGTTTGGAGTGTAAGTGTAGCTGAGCTTCTTTGGAGTGTCAGAAAGCCAAAGATCCAAAAACACTTGCTAGACTAATTCGTCCTCTGTTGCCTCACTCTCCAAGTAAGCGTGTATCCTATCCATATCCATATTGATAAATATCAGTCCATACTGACCCATCTGTAGATGGCAAGTGTCCATTATTTCCATCATGTGAATAGACAGCTAATGATACAGCCTTGTTTGTGTGTTCAACTCCTGTGATGTCCATGGAAAAGACACTTTCTTTCCTTTTCCCCGCTTGAGTCAAATGTAAATGAGTACCTGGCTTTGAGTTGAGGAGACCAGGGCACTGTGTGACGGAATACTAGCAATGAATTTGGTATGTGTTTCATATATAACATTATATATATACATGTATGATGTGTACTGTTCTAAGTATTTGTTTCTTCAATGAGATGTATAGTAATAATAATAATAATAAAGTCCTTTAATTCATAAGACATTTTATGGCGCCTTCTAAGCCCTAGGTCCATATAAAAAGCAGAAGAAAGTACCTCTTTTCAATATGAAAGATCACATATACAGGTTTCAAGATGACTCACGTGTATCATTACAGAATTTACAGCATGCAGTGGAAGAGGCATTTTGTCGGCTATACAACAGGGGGCTTGTGTATAAAG
This sequence comes from Ellobium chinense, assembly GCA_033807755.1. Classification (NCBI taxonomy): domain Eukaryota; kingdom Metazoa; phylum Mollusca; class Gastropoda; order Ellobiida; family Ellobiidae; genus Ellobium; species Ellobium chinense. The sequence continues at coordinate 339,870 of JAWQUT010000523.1, read as the reverse complement.
ATAAGAGAATGATCAACTGGTCCTGTGCCCTGAGATCGTCCCTGTCAGATATTGAGGTAAAGAAAAGTGAAAGACCCAAACACTAACTCAGAAATTTAGTTGTTTTGTTTTACAGTTTGATGTTATTGCAATAAAGACATCTTTACATTTGTTAAGTCTCCATCTTCACTGGCTCCCTTGGGGTCCATTGATTGACTGTGTCTTTTATTTTTTTTGATTTCCATTACACTTTTTGGTTGTTCTTTCTGTCTCACCTCCCATCCCCTCTATTCTTTTATCACTGCCGAAAACCTTTTTCTTTCCTTTCGTCCTCCTTATATTTCATTTTCTTTACCTTGATAATGAAAGCTTCGTCCATCTTCTTCATGCTTCTGACCTGTCCTGTCCCGGCCAGCAAATCGCATTTTTCATTTCCATGCACATCCACAAGTCCTGGCATAAGGAACTCTGTGAGTCAGTATACTCAGTCCATCACTCCTAACCTATCTTACCTCAGTCTGTACCATCAACCTTGCCCATGCACCGCCTTTCTGGTTACAAAAGTAAATTGCTGGGGTAAAATTTTCCTTTCAATTTAGTCAGAACAGTGGTCATTAAGCCTTTTCTTCAACAATTCTGAAACTGTCTAGAAAGATTTAATGCAGGCTTGGGACCGTCTGAACTGTTTCAGGTGGATAAGATACCCTTGGAAGGGCCCACAACTCGAAAAGTACCAGGAATGGAGGAAGATGTTGAGTTTGGAGTTCTCTCCCGTTTCGCTTATCCTGTCATTGGCTCAGGTGTGTATTTCTGTCACAGTATGAGGTGACTGGAAGATTTTTTAAAGCATTTTTATAGTAGAACCTCACAGTTCAGTTTCTAGGATTTCAAATTCTTGAAAATTTAAGATCATGATCTAAATAGATCAAAGCTTGAGACTGGAGCTTACAACAGTGTTTTCTCCAGAGCATGTGATCGCGTTATTCGCCTGTTAAAGTTCAAAATCTTCCCTAAAAACTACCCTCCAAAAGTTGCATTACTTAAGAAAAATCTAAATTTGCTCTAAAAATTTATGTATCCCCCTCGAATTCATGACATACAGTATACGGCCTGGAGAAAACATTGAACAAGATTTGAGATCATGGTATTCTACTGTATTTTGAGTTGCTGCTTCATTATCCTTGTGTAAATTGGATACTATAATGCTCTCTTTTTAGTTCTATATCTTATGACCTAGATTCTACCATCTTAACCAAAATTCCAGATCCCATTTCCATGCTATGCTATTCATTCGCCCTAGTGAATCTCCTGCGGTTTGTTTGTCTAGTGCGCACAGTAGAATCACTTAGACTGGAGTATCAGGGAACTGACAGAGAACAGAATTGTGTAAGTGACCACAGCTTTGCAACGAGTAAATGATGAATGTGGGTGTGGGAGTTCAAAGTGGTGATTCTTCTGCATTTGTCTTGCAGCCTGTCAAAAAAAGGCTTAGGTCACTGTCTGGCTAAATCAAGTTCTTAGTATGACTTAAAATTTGAAAGCTTAATGTGTATACTTTCATTATATGAAACAAAGTTTGACCTGTCATTATTCTGGCCTGAGATGTAGTTGCTTCAAGTGGCAGGGGGTCATCCCTTCCATCAGAAAATACTCTTGAGATAATTACAATTGAAGAACAATTTTATACTACAAAATTCATCTAATGTGCCTCATAAAAACTTGACTTATTCATATTCACCAACCTTTTGCCCATTAAATGAATGTTTTTGTGTAAAGAAATGATTTTATCATTGATTTATGCTATAAAACATAAGATTAATAGTGGATGACCGTACTCACCTTACCAGAGTCTGATACCTTAGTTCTAAGTTTAGTGACATACACCTCATTTTGATTGGCTGCAAGACATTCTTATTATAATGTAGAGGATTGTTAGATCTCTAAGTACATTCCTTCTCTATTTCAGAGGAACAAGTCATTGTGGCAACCACTCGGCTGGAGACCATGTTGGCCGACACAGCTGTAGCTGTGAACCCGGATGATCCCCGATACTGCCATCTGGTGGGGCAGAGAGTGATGCACCCCTTTGACAAGGGAAGACAACTGCCAATCATTGCTGATTCCTTTGTAGATATGAGCTTTGGAACAGGTAAACTCTGTTCAGATGTTAAGTGTCTCAATAATAAGTAGACCCCTTAATGCAACTTTGTCTTAAGCGCCACTGGTCAAGTTTTGAGAAATCCAGAGTTGAAATTTTTGGCTGATGATAGATTTAGTTCATAAGACAAAGTGTTTATTTTTAATAACTCTCTCGTTTCATTGAGGATGGAGATGAGACAAAGTTACTTTAAGAGGCCTTCTCCTGGTGCACCGCATCATGGTTTTAAATCCCTTTTGATAAAATTGGCACTTAAGACAAAGTTGCATTAAGGGGTCAAAGTATACATCACTGACTTGCGGCCAATTTAAATGAGGCTTAAGTCTCTTCTTGGCTATCACGTTTTGGTATGACATTAAAAAAGTTAGTGTGGATACTTTCATCTTGTGAACAAAAATTGTTGGTTCAATATTAATCTGGCTCAAGATATGGCTGTTTGAAGTGGACAAGAGTTACCCCATGCAATGGAAAAACTTCAGAGAAAATCATATTTAAAGAATGATTTTGTGCTATATAATTCATCTCATTTTCCTCACAAGTGCTGAAAATTCATCCACAAATACCGACCACTTGCTCATGAAATCAAAAGTTTTATAATGATTTAAGTCTTGATATCCGCAACAAACAAAAAAATCAGTATCATCTTGTCCCAGTCATCTCTAAAACTTGATATCTCAGTCCCTAGACTAGTGACATAAGCTAGAAGACTGGGAACAAGACAGTTATTCACAGTGCACTGATATTAAGTACCTCAATAACAATATACATTATTTAGTATGAATTTCATATGCACAGATTCAGCATTATTCTAACACATCATTATTCAGGTGGACATTGGTAATAAGTATACCTCAGTTGTAAGTATACTTTTTCTGTGAACAAAATCATTCTTATGTCCTTCATCTGAAGAAATATATCTGGGTTCATTGGGAGTCTGCAGATAGAGCAGTTCATTCTAGGAAACAGTTCATGCTGCCAAACAACAACCAAACAAAGAAGTACCCGTCTGAGGTGATTGCAGTGATCCGTGGCCATATGCATAATCCATACGTTAATTAACATACTGAGTTAACTGCAAATGTTTTGGAAGTTTCCTGTGGTTACCACAGGGCACTGACTGACGTAAGGATTATGCATGCGGCCACAGGAGTGGTAGATAGTCATTGTAAATATTCAGTACAAAGTGAACTCTGAGGTAGTTGATAAGTACACTGGCCCATGGCAGTGGCACTTCTTTCTTTCTTTCTTTTCTTTCTTTCTTTCTTTCCTTCTTTCTTTTTTTCTTTCTTTCTTGTTTATTTACTTACTTATCTATGTTAGTACTGTTACTGGCATGCTTGGCATTCACTTACTAACTTCTAAGCCATAAAAGATTTTTTTTAATTAAAAAAAAAAAAAAGATGGTCGTGGTATGCAAATTTGACTGCACATACCTATCCCAGGTATATAGGATCACCTGTATGTCGTGTGTCAGTGGTTATTTATTTATTTTGTTTATTATTTTATTTTGCTTTGCAGGAGCTGTCAAAATCACACCTGGTCATGATTATGCAGATTATGAAGTTAGCCTGCGACATGGCTTGCCTGTGATAGAAATTCTAGAAGACGACGGAACCATCAGCAAAGATGTGAGGCTCTTTGGGGGTCAGAATCGCTTTGAGGCTCGCAAAAATGTGAGAGAAGCCTTGTGTCTTCTTGGATATTACTGTGGGGAGAAGGATCACCCTACTGTGTTACCTGTTTGTAGGTTGGTGTAGATTTCAGCTTCATCAGAATCTTTCTTCACCTTCTTTTCTGTCCAGATAACTTTTGTAATTCCTCTCTCTTCATCTTTCTTTTGTTCAGTTATGTTCCAACAGTTTCTGAAAGGTGCCCCATCCAGTTGTTACCACTGGTAGGCAGGCCCTGCCCTACTGAGGTATGGCTGGGGACATTGCTTTGTCTCAGATGGAGTTGCTTTCATATTTCAAATTCTAGAAATTTATGTGTCAGTTTTTTTTATTCATAATGTTTAGAGGTAGTGTAAAATAGTTGTCCGCAGAGTTTCTCTGCTGTTGAGAGGTTTTATTCATAAAGTTCAGAACAATAAGATAAGATAAGATAAGATACTTTATTTATCCCCATGGAGAAATTTTTCTTTGTTAGGGTGATGCATACAATTATACATACATTAACAGACACAGACTCACACACTCTCACACATATTACATGATACATGCGCCCCCCAGTCACTCACCCTGTCACGCTCTCGTCTTCACCCTTCACTGCTCACACAACTTACACACTGCAGTTCACTGTGCACTTTAGAAACACTCTAATGGCCCTAACCTACGGAAAAGAGGAGTCCCGGATTATTATATAGCGCTGCAATATGAATCAGGTGATTGAAATCAAACTAGTGAAGCCTCCCTTCATACCTCCTCTTTCCTATTATATACCTGGCGAACTTTTAAGCTTTTAGGGTACAGTGTTGCTTTTCATCTTTTTCTAGTGACTAACTCCAAAGCTGGAACAACTGCTGATGTCTGTCTGCTTGTGATGTTTTCCAGCTGTCCTTATTCTGCCAGCAGACAATGTTCAGTTCTGCTTGATCCATTCAATCCTACAATGTCCACTAACGTCCACGCAGGATACTTGTCTTTCTTTGTAAAGTAATTTCCATCTGGGATAAATAAAGATCTTTTGTTTTTTTCTCTTCCGCTTCATTTATTTAATTTTTCTGTTACCAATTGCACTAGATGTTGTCTTCTCATCATATAAAAATATCTTAGTAGTTTTGCTTGTCTACTCCTCACTGTTTCTCTACGTTATCATTCTGTTAAATGTTTTAGGTATATGTAAGAAAACAAGGGATTTGTAAGGTTTTAACTGAATGATGTCATTTTGCTGTTTATTTCAGCCGAACAGGAGACATAGTTGAGCCACGGTTGAAGAAACAATGGTTTTTAGACTGCAGAGAAATTTCACAGAAAGCTATAAGGGTACACACTTGCCATTTTTGTTCAATTTATTTGTTTTTTCATTTCTTCTTACCTCATTTTTACTTGTTGATTGCTGAAATGACCATAAAGTTTGCCATGTTTTATTCAGATCACATGAGTTGGGAGAGACATTCCCTCCTTGTCATAAATTTGTGGGGGGATCTGCAAATATTTAGTGGGATTTTAGGTTTTTCTCAACTAACGCAAATTTCGGAGTGCAGGAAAGAAGGGGAGATTAGTGTGTGTTCAGTATATTTTTAGGCTAGATTTTGAAATTTAGATGTGAATCATGTGAACATGTGGTCAGGAGAAAACACTGAGACTTTGAAAGCGGTAGTTTGCATTGATAGAGCCTAATAAGAAAGGAAAGGGTAACTGTGCCAGCAGATGAATCGATGGGTGAGGAAAGGGATTAAGCATAGGCATGGTTTCACTGTGTCGACATTTCTTGCTTTACAGGCGGTTGAATCTGGCAGCCTGAAGATTATTCCAGAATACAATGCAAAGATCTGGTATGAGTGGCTGAACAATGTACAGTAAGTGCATGAGTATGAATACTGCTCGTTCGTATGTGTGACTGTAACACTTCTTGTAACTGGCTTGTTCGTTAAGTTTATCAGTTAAGATTGAGGCGCAAAAAGTATTGGCAATTGTGTGATACACTGTATAAACCAGTGATTACTGCAGTCATGAAGCAAACATGGCACTGATTAAATTTGTTGACTTCACCATCCATGGCTTTATTCATTGTTCATTGTTCAGGGTTGCAACATCATTGCACTCCGGATAACCCCATAGTTGTTCCGTTCCCCGATCCAGGATCCAGCGAAGAGTCCATCTACTGAAAGTTCCCACAGTTATTTGATTGCAGGCCTTTCGCTGCCCTCCAGATAGTTTGCATTATTAAAGTCAGAAAGAAACTATTGCAATGAGGCAAGGCACTTTATGCAGATATATCAAAATAAATGTCTTGATGTTAAACATATGTAAGTTACCATGAAATTGATAATTGATTTCAAAATTAATAAGGACAAGACTGAACGACTAACTGCAGAAACAAATCTGTGGTTGTGGTTGAACATTATAGGTATTCTGGCATCACCATTGATAACAAACCAGATTGCCTTCCACATGTTCATGCTGTTTGTGAAAAAGTACACCAAAAACTTCATGTTTTTAGAAAACTTTAAAACATTTACAGTGAACAAATCTACAATGACAATCTTATACAATGCCAGCTTTCAAACCATTCTTACATCTGTGCTCAATTGTTGGAGTGGGGCTGTTACATATCGTCGCCTTCCACACGAAAGGGCGTATCCCTGTTTTTCACGTTTTTAAGGAGAGCGATTTACGTCTGATTCGATCATATTGATAGTTAGCTTAAGCCCTTAGGAATTTTATGCTGTATCTTTGTTACTATTTGAGCTAGGGGTACGCCATTTCGTGTGAACATAGTTCTGAGATAGCACTATGTACTGGTGGTGATAACTCAAAACCGTCAAAAATCGGGATACGCCCTTTCATGTGGAAGGTGACGAATTGGACACAAAGAAGGATTGAATAAAATTGTACAGAAACTGTTAAAGATGAATGTATTAAACCTAAGAGAAGCAACACTTTTTTTAACAGTGTTATGCAAGAATTGAACAGAATCATACATACTTTGTATTGTCAGTATCAAGGAAACATAAGTAATTTTATTTAAGGGTACGAGTGGCAGAATTAGGTGATTTTCATTAATTAAGGGAACTTTGTCATTTTGGGGTGAAAAATGGGTCACGTAGTGCCAGGGTGGAAGATAAATGGGGGTCTTTCACAATTTCCTCCCTCCGTTGCTATGGAAACGCCAATTGTTTGGCCGCCATATTGGAAAATATGGATGACTTTTGCATAACTTTGAACCCTTCGATCTGGAGAACAATAGATGGTAGGATGCTGTTTTTTTTTTCTATTTGAAAGATCACTTTATTTTAAAATAGAATGTCATGGGCTTCTTTTGATTTCTTGGATAGTTTGTTTTTTAATAATTTTTTTTTTAATGTCATAAAAAAGATTGAAAATTTTGAGAATTTTCAACTTTAAAAATTAGAAAAAAAAACACAAAAACACAAGATATCGAAAAAAGCCCACGACATTCTCAAAACGGGCTTGGAGAGTTGTTATGCAAAATTTTATGTAAATTGGACCAGACAAAAGTCAGATCGAAGGGATAGAGTGACGAAAACTGTGATTTTGAGAAAGGGTGATCATTTCCTTTTGCATCAAAATACACTTTTTGAGACAAGTATCATGAAAATAACTTCAGGATTCGATAAAGGACATGTCGCTGTCTAAGAAACTGCCTTAAACTCATTTTACACAATTTTACCCAATTTTACCCCTACAGGGTGCCGCACTTGCCCTTAAGAGTATAAAACGCAGGTCCTTGTTCATCCTTGTGTTGTATGATGAAGGGAAAGGGAAAAAAGTGGGTTTTGTGTGTAGATATGTGATTGTATGCTGTTTCTGTATGTGATGCAGATTTGTGTTTTTGATTGTAGTTCTTGGACTGTTTGTTCAGTGTATTTTCTATCATGCATTTTGTCAGCATAAATTTTCAAACTGATAAACAAAATACATCTTATCTCATGTCATCTCATGTCATGTCATCTCATCTCCTATCGACTCGTCTTGTCTCGTTATATTATATTGTATCGTATCGTATTGTATTGTATCGTATCAGTTCATATCGTATCATATCATGTCATGTCATGTCATGTCATGTCTTGTCTTGTCTTGTCTTGTCTTGTCTTGTCTTGTCTTGTCTTGTCTTGTC
>JAWQUT010000523.1:298364-325855 GCA_033807755.1 Ellobium chinense | reverse complement strand
AACCTGGACACCAGAGAAATAGCTGTAGCCAAAGAGGGACAGAAAATGTCTTTTCCTAATGGTATAGCTGCCTGTGGGGCTGACGCCTTGAGGTTAACACTGTGCTCATACAACGCAAAAAGTGAGAAGTAATTCATTACAAGAAATGGCTGAACACAACCATACTGCTTAATTGCAGTTCTGATTAATCATAACTTTTTACCTGTGTCTGAAGAATTGAAATAAAGCGCATCTGACTGTATGATCCTTTCATGTCATTTGCTAACATACAGGTTAATTTTGGGTAATTGTAATTCAATTACTCAGGCTTTGGCTTATTTTATTCACAACCTTTTTGACAAAACAGTATTAGTTCCTGTGTTAATTCGGAAATCACCAGTTCTGTTTTTCCGTGCAGGGATGGCAGAATACTAAAAATTTTCAGAGCTGTTGAAATTTGCATACGAGAAAAGGACATATAACTAAGCAAGGAAAAAGAATGACAAGGCAACTCCTGCACTGGAGAAGAACCAATGACTTGATCTTAACGGTCTGAAAATTTTGCCATCATCTGCTGTTATCCATGCTCACCATATTCCCTGCTTAATCAAACTTTCATGCTTCTATAGTGGTGTTGGTTTGAAGTGAACGCTCTTTAACAAAACTTCCATTGTTAATTCACATTATCAGACTTTTGTGCATAAAGAATTTCAAGATTATAACAAGATGCCTTAAGAAAAGAGCCCTTGGGATATTAATCTGCTGTTTTCTGTGAAATGCATTCAGTTTTGAATTTAATTTTTTCACAGTGTGTTTGCATTATTTCTGACAGATGTAGACATCAGTTTTGATGTGACACATGCCGAGAGCAAGCTGCGCTTCTGCAACAAGATCTGGCAGTCATTTAAATTCATCTTCTCCAAGCTGCCACCAGGATTTTCTATGCGTGGAAACTTTGAGGTATGCTTACCTCTGCCTGATTTGAAGGCTGTGTTCAAAATTTCATAGCAGAAGTTAATTTTGTTTCCCACAGAATTCGAAAGTCATGACCTATTTTGTAAGTCCAATATTTGCCAGTTTGTAAAGTGGAATTGCTCAGACATGGCAATCTTATTTGAAGAATGAGTACTATTACTTTTGAGCATAACTCCCCACCAAAATGAGGCACATCTTGCAAAATGGTAGTTTTGAAATATTGGTATCACCTAATAGTTTGGTCAAAGCCCCTTCTTTTGGTGAAAAAAATTATTGCTTTAACTTACTTAATAGGAAAATATGGTTTTCCAAAGACAGGATGTGACACAACCATAATTTTGAGAAAAACTGTCAAAGTTTCAGCTTAGATAAAGGCCCAAACTGCCCAGGTAGTATATTGATGTAATACCCTTTACCTGGCAGGCTTGTCATATCTCATTGAGAAAATGACATTTTGAAAATTGTAAACCTTGGTGCAGTGCATTCATAGAAAATAGTAAGACCATGACTGTGAAAATCAGTCATGTGATGTAATTTCTATATATAGTCAGTGTATATAAGTGTCAGTGTGTAAAAAAAATTATCCACAAACTAAAACTTCATGAAAAATAATTTTGGGTATCATGTTGCTTGTATGGATTGGTTCTTTCTATGTTTTCTTCCCATCTGCAGCTCTCTGGCACAGAGGATGGCACAGACTTGTGGATTCTCAGCAGGCTGAGTCACATGGTCCAGTCATGTGACACCCATTTCCTGTCCTATGACCTTCACCTTGTCACCAGTGCCTTGCAGCAGTTTTGGTACCAGGAATTTTGTGATGTTTATCTTGTGAGTTTGTAGTTTTCAGTAACAAAAACAAAAAAAAAAACCACAACAGAGTCAGATAAAATGAAATAGTCTGTAGACCTACCGCAGATTTGTTCTTCATGCCCCAATTTGTAGTAAGTATAGGATAAATGTTATGGGTTCTTTAGTTATTCAGCCTTGGTCGTGTTTGAAATACTTTGAAAAAGCATTTCAATTATATTTTCCGGTCTACCCATCTGTAAAACTGATACCTGGCCATAGCAGTGAAAGATGTCACAACATCAGTAGCAACTGCCAATGGCTGCAGCCCTGTTTGCTCTTCAGGAAGATAGAAATTCTTTCAGAGGTCTTGTCTGCTGGGATAAAAGTGTGAATTGTTTGAGCAGACATTAGCTTGAAAACAAGACTTATCACACTCATTACTATTGCTATCCAGGAAGCTGTAAAACCGGTGTTTCTAAGTGACGACCAGGAGAGACAGGCGGCAGTGACGAGAGTTCTTGCCCTCTGTGCCAACACATTTGTCCGAGCTGCTGCACCTTTCCTGCCTTTTCTGTGTGAAGAGCTCTTCCAGAGACTGCTGCAGGCAGGAGTTGGAGCATTAGTTGAGAGTGTCTGTATTGCGGAATATCCCAGCTCGGAAAAGGTTTGTGATGCTTCGCCTTTCCATCCATCTGAATCTTCAAATTCCTCCCCTTCCAATATGCTTTACGATTTGAATAGTGCTAGACACCTGCTGTCCATACATTACCCTCCTTATGTGACCCACTGTCCGCCATCTTATTGTTTTACCCTGAAGATTGCCGCTCTCTAAACTGTGAGGCAGCTACACGAGTTTGACGCCAGCATCTCCCAGGTTTTCACCAGTGTGTGAAAAAAATGAGTTTTTTAAAGGAGAAGGGTATCATTGAGAACTGATTTGACACTTACGTTACAAACGTTAATCCAAAAATATTGATGGGTGGGAAAATTTGCCTGGTCCCTGAAATTTTAGTTTGACCACTTTGCAGTGTGTGTCTGTGTGTGCGCTTTTTAAAAATCATCTCTTTGTCCATAACTGCGTTTATTTCATCATTTTTATCTTTCTATTTTTTTTCTTTCTTTCTTTCCTTGTTTACTTCTTCCCATCCATTCCTTTCTTAGATTTCTTCTAGTTTATGTATTGAATTTATGTTACTGGCCTTTAGCCTAATCGAGACTTTAAAATTCAATCAGTTGGTAATGAACTTACAAGACTGTGGTACACAAAGTGTTAGTGTATACAGTTAGTTTGTGATGGCTCATCAGGTATCGTAAGTATCACTGAAGGTGGTCATTTATAACGATGTGTTACAGTATCCCTGGCTGGACCCCCAAGTTGATCAGAGCATGCAGCAAGTCCTGGACATTGTTCACCATGTCCAGAAGTTGAGGAAAGATTACCAGATCATGGGCACCAGATCTCAAAGTAAGTCTTTTAGGTTCACTTTTCAGAACACCCTGTGTAAATGCAGTCGGCTCAAATGCAATTTCTGTTCAACTGCAATAGGTGTCGGATCAGAGAGTGTTGTTTTTGTCATATGAAAGTCACTGAATACTAGTGAATCAATTTTATGGCAATTTTTGTTTCATGTTTAAGAGATGTGATCAGGTGGAATTGATTATCTAATGTGCAGTCCACCTAATGTGAACAGCACAGTACTGATAAAAAGTTTTAAATTCAATCAGAATTCACATTAACCAGTTTTTCAGTGGAAACAGCATGGACATCAGATAAATTGAAAGGCCCACAAGATAAATCACTGGTGCAAATAATACTGTTAGCACTATGCTATAATTATAAAGAGCATCTCATCAGTTGTTTACTGTCATAATACTTTATATTAAATTTATATTTTGTTCAGTCATAGTCCAGTCAGAAGATTCGGTTGTGCATGACGCCATTGCCAGACACAAGACTTGCTTGCTGGCTTTGTCTAGGAGTGGTGGGGTTGGGGTGGTGACATCAGACGCTGGATTACCTAGGGGATATTCTTCTTCATATGTCAGCCCTGATCTGAAAGTGGGAGTGGAACTTCAGGTAAGATCTTATATTATCCTTGTTAATAAGCAGGTGTCATATTCCAGAAATCAGGTCACATCCACATTTTTGTATCAGTTTGTTCAAAATTTTAAGCTGGTTCTGATGACAGTGTTGGATTTCATGCATTGACACAGAAGCTTAACTCCAGTAGTGCGAGGAACTTTGTGTCCAGCCTCCAGCTGGTTGTGTGACTCCCTGTTTTGGATAATAACTGTTTTGCGTGTTGTCTGTCGACTGACTAGTTGATACTAGGCTACAAAATTCGACTGCTGCACCACATGGCTAGTGCTGGCATGCAGATTTATTCTGCCGGTACGCCCGGTGTAAGGGAGCGAAGGTGGAAACTAGATCTACTGTAGTGCCACAGTGGTTAAGGATATCACATACTACTCCAGTGAGGCTCCAACATAAACATGAACATGCTTTGCGTGGGCATACACTGGGAGTGAAAACTTTCGGGCATTTCTTAGGATTTTAGGCAAAGTTTCTCAAGCATCTCTTGATGCTTCAGTGAATACACACAGTCATCATGTCTTCTGGGGTAAATGAATGATTCCCTTTTGTAGAAACATTGGATGTTTCACCTTTGTCTGTGAACTATTTAATTATAATGATGTTCATTTACCACATGCTTGCTCCTGTCACATCACATTTTAATTACCCAGCAGGAGAATATCCTGTGCTCCTGTCACTTGTACGCGCTGATCACTTGTATCCAACATTATCTCTCACTGCCTTTAGGCAGGTACTCAGTTTACAGACAGGTGAAATGAGGAAACTGAATGAATTGCATTCCCAAAACAGTAACAGCATGGTGCAAACTGAATCACCACTTCAGATCTCAAGTCTAATTCCACAGCCATTCAGTTGCACTGCTGTGTTATAGGCCAGAATGTGTGCTTTCTGTATGGGTCCTGGGATTAAGTTTAATTTTATATGATAGCTTAAAGTGTTGTGATATGAAAGTAAGTGATCGGTCTGTCAAGCTGGCTTTATTTAATGTCCTGAAGAGCAATAGAAAGTTGCGTTTTTGCATGTGACATTCTTTTGAACACCTGTTGAACCAGAAACTCCAGCAAATTTTGTTGGCAATATTTCGAGACGCTGTTGCCTAGGGCGGTCCAGGGTTAAGGCCAGCCTTACATTTGGGATTAAGAAAGAAAAAGGCCAATTTGAGGTAGTCCCTAGAAGCCCGGCAAATTTCATAATCAAAGGTGTGAAATTGACACACACACAGATTTATACATGCTGACTGGCACATGGGATTACTGGCCATGTTGAAATGCAACCCTCTACTACCCTGTTTTTCAGACTGTAAATGGTGGGCTTCCAGTGAATCTTCTGTTTGCATTGTAGTGGAGAAGTTAGATACAGTGGAGTGTGGACAAAGTGTACATGCTGGAACCAACCAAAATTGTACTTACTAACAGAAATATATATTAATCTTACACGTACTGTTACAGGTTACAGAAGACAAAATCAGAACCAAATATACTACACTCCATATCTGTGTTCACATACTAAGTACATGAATGTCCATGTTAAGTGTGTTTCACTGTATTATATTGTGTAAACAGTTTAGTGTTTTCTTCCAGGGCAGCTCAGTTGATGTTGAGAAAGAGCTGAGTCGTCTCAGCAAGAAAAGGAACAAACTGGAAGAGGCGAGAGAGAAATTTGCTCACAAGTTGGAGAAAATGGAAACCAAAGGGAGGGGGGATTACTCACCAGGATTAAAATTGAAACAAAAGGTGAGCATTTATCTTCCTTGGCAGTTGTCTGCGTGGTTGAGGATGATGGTTTAAATAAAGCAAGATAGTAAATCCTGTTTAAGAATAGTAAGTAAATTACCCTGATCGCAGTCATTTACATTTTTGTCATGTCAGGGAATGTTAATGCATGTCTGTTTCCTATATCTGATACCTTGATGGCATGACTATTTTGTTGGTTGTATTATGAACTGTCCGATCACAGAAAATTCTGCTTCAAGATATGGCTGTTTGACAAAAAACTACTTTATTTTAAATTCAGTAATTATATATATATAAATAAGCCTGTCCATTTGTTAACAGCATGAAAAGAATATGCAGATCATCAAGTTATGTTTGCAGAAGTCTTGGTTTGTAAAATGATCCCTCTCATCCCTCTCTCCTTCAGCCCTCACGGGACAATCTGTTTTTCAGAGATAGGTTAATTTGTCGGCAGATAGGCCATTTATAATTGATATAGTCTCTGAGGCCAGTTAGGTTGAGCAGAATACAAAGAGAGTAGACCCTTTACAGATGGAATATGCTCCGAGGGTGTAACACTCTACTGCAATAGCTGTAGATGGGAATGGCGATGGGAATAAAGAAAGGGGAAGGCAGACAATGCAAACTGTCTGGAAGGGAGCGAAAGGCCCGCAATCAAATAACTGTGGGAACTATCAGTAGATGGACTCTTTTCTGGATCCTTGATCAGGGAACGGAGCACCTATGGGGTTGCCCGGAGTGCAGTGATGTTGCAACCCTGAACAATGAACAATGAACAATGAACTGCAATAGCTCAGTATGCCAGAAAACAGAGACAGTCAGTGGTGATGATTATCATTTCATCATGATGCCCAGTTTGTTCTACAGAGAGAAAGGGACTAGAGGGGATAGGGTGTAATGGTAAATTTCTGTTTTGTGCAATTTTAAAACTTTTGTTTACACTGAATTTGAGTGAAGATATATATCATCTACAGTGTTCTGTTTGAGGGCTATCAGATCACTGTGACGTTATCTGCTTCTCATCTGGCTGAAGACTAATTTATTATGTAATAAAATGTCTTCCTGTATTTGTCCAGCCCTCTCATGACTTAACATCAAAGACTATTCTTGAGGTTAGTATAGTTTTAGTATAAATCCACGTCATATGAAAACTGTTCTGTCTTCAGTGAGTTGAATCCGTTACAGGATAGCAAGATCTTGACAAACACACTCAGAGAAAGCAACCCTCCCTTCCCCCTAGGGAAATTGCAGTAACCGATGACTTGTGCTATGTTATGTGTATTCATGTTCTGAAGTAGAAGTCTGTGAATTCTCTAGCCTTTCTTTTCTTTATCTCACAGCTCATGTCTATTGATGAAGAGTTAGAGAAGATATCGAACATGATGCAAACATTTTCAAGTGCTGGAAGAGAGAGCTGATGTGACGGAGATGGACCTGGAATAGTTTCCACATTTTCTGCACTCAGCTGCAGTGACCTGTGCCATGTTGGATGTTTCCCTTCTGAGCTGAGACAGTGACTGAATAGAGCAGCACACTGTGATGAGGGTAGGGGTACATAAAAGTTTCCGTGTCCAGGGAAATACTTCAGGGTGCTGGATATGTGACGAAATTTATGCCACTCAGCAAGATTGTCGTACATAACTTTTTGAGATAGTTAACATAAAAGGGTGTTCCTGAATGCTGTAAAAATATTGTAACTAGTTATTTTCAATGTATTTATAATTCTCAATTCAGGACTAATTGCCTTCTCTACAAGAGATTCTCATGCTGAGAAACCGAATTGTAATAGTAATATTCCCACAACCATAACACATGTGCCCAAGTCTTTTTTTTATGGTTTAGAGTTAAAAAAAAATATTTACATGAAAAAAGAAAACATATGTTCACGTGAGAAATGTGTACTTTCTGTGAACAAGGCTGTCTATCTTAATACCTGTCACATATGATGTAGACACATATGTTATGACTGTGACAATATGAGGCATTTTGGCGGTATTAGTCCTTGACATGAGAGGGAGTATACTGTACATATTAACCTATGAGATCTGTGCATGCTTTGACCCTACCTGACTTGACCCTGAAAGTTGTGGATAAGCCAGCATGCCTTTGAAATTATAGGAAATAAAAAATTAAGAGAAAATAAATTTTGAAAATTCTGATTAAAAGTGAGACATGGTTGTTAATGGTTTTACCTGAGAATCTGGGGTATTTTAAATTTGTAATATAGGATGAGAAGTGAATGAATACCACTCTTAATATTTTTAAACCAAGAAGCCAACTTAGGGCTTGGGGAGTAAGGTGTCCTGTATATTCAAGCCACCATGGACCGTAGTAGATATGAAAACAGATATGTCAAATTTAACGGTTATCAACAGCGTAGCAGTAATGGTGATATGCTATTGCTATTGGACGACATTACTTTTTTGTGGCAAACCACTTTCACGTTAAAAATCTGTGATATGCAAGCCACAGCGCTCAGTCCTAATTGTGCAATCATTACAATTTGTTAAACCCTGAAACTGTTAAGGGTTGTATGATAGAACTTGAGTGCCTGGACCTTAATGTATTGGGTCATAATATAATGTTCAGCATATAAGTGCCTGTATAAATTATACATCTAGTTTTGGTTCCTTTTGAAAGTTTTTAACACCGAATCATGAATCAGCTTGTCAAAGGGTTGTCTGTTTCTGGGTAAATTTTGCCTATTGTCAAAGCTTTACCCAAGAGTTTGTAATTTTTTTCCCAAAACTCTTTCGCTTTGGACTAAGATCAATAAGTTCCAAGGGTTTTCCATTTTGTCATTGTCCGTCCAGACCATGTCTCTTGTATCTGTGTGTATGCAGAACTCTGTTAACATGAACTTGAGGGAACCAGTCAGTTGATCACAGGTTAAAGTTTTAAACAAGTTTTGTGTTGTTGGTTATATCACAGTGTAAAGGGACACAACCGAAGAAATGTCAGATGACATTGTTTCCAGGTGACGGCAGAGCTGCCAACCTTGAACATTTTTCTTCAGTAATTTCAGTAGCCCTTTTCAGTAACATTTACAGTCCACGCGCAATTGGCTAAATTCTGAAAAGGAAAAAAAAAAGTGCTCGGCTAGTCTAGGCTTCGCCAGATAACTGGCTTCGTCCACTTGGTCTGATTATGACCCCCCAAAAAAATCGCAATTTCCGTAACTGACTGCTGGTTTCCGTTCCGTAAACGACCATTGATTTTCTTAATAAATTAGCATTTGCGTAATGGTTGGCAGCTCTGTGATGGCCCTAAGTCTTGATTGGTTATGATGTTGATTGTTGTCTGGGATTAGCATTGATAAGCTGTGTTTTTTTTTTTTTGCATACCTTACACCTAAAAATGCTTATTACAAACTTTACCTTGTGCTCATCACTTTTGCATTAAACATGTTTGGCATATCCATAGGAATAATCTACTCCGACTATTACTTTTGAGCTATGCAGAAAACCACTGTTTTTGCTATGAATCCGATGACCGTCATGCCAGTCAATGGACAAAGTTTTAAACCACAGTTCATGGATTTCATCATCTGATCCCCTGATTCCTCTTGTTTCATGAAATGCTGAGTTAGATGAAGACTATACATTATACATGTACTTAAACAAGCTTGATGTGAAAACCCTCTTATACAAAAACTAGCACTGTTCTGAAACACTTCGCAA
The DNA here is from genome assembly GCA_033807755.1 of Ellobium chinense. Taxonomy (NCBI): domain Eukaryota; kingdom Metazoa; phylum Mollusca; class Gastropoda; order Ellobiida; family Ellobiidae; genus Ellobium; species Ellobium chinense. The sequence continues at coordinate 316,604 of JAWQUT010000523.1, read as the reverse complement.
CTGTCAAAATGATAGTGAACGGTTCAATTCCATGGATAATGCAATTTGTGCTGATCACTTTACTTACAAACTTTGATGTACATTGAATTTCCAGCATGACCCTTTAACTACTATTTTCAGTGACTGTTGTATCTTGAAAGCATATTCTGAACTGGCTCACTATTGAAATCTCAGTAACATTACCAGTTTTCTACCCTGCTGGCTTCTGTAGTGAGTTTATCAATCATACTACTAATACTAGTGATTTCTAGGTCTAGTCATACATGAAGTGTGTGCAAAGCAACCAACAGGAAAACAGCGAAACTCCTTTAGATTATATATAGTTTAGCGAATCTGAAATGAAATAAATGGGAATTATAGACAATGATGTCTTTAAGAGTTGGTAAGCAAAGTACTTATGCAGCACAGTTTAGAGCACCCTGTGAATTTCATAGTAAGTATGATCAAGTGTACTGGTATTGTCTTTGCATGAAATAATTGTGTGCCTTTGAGAAAAAAAAAGAGCATGAGAGAGAGAGAGAGAGAGAGAGGAAGCATAAATAATGTATTATACTAATTTATGATAGTACATGTATACTGAGAAAACCCAAAACAAAATAAAAAGCCAAGATAAAGATACAAATGCACGCTTTTCAGTTTTCGTTTTTATGTAACATCATTTTAATTATAATAAAAAAATTACAAATAAAATGCGAGATTATTCATCTACAAAGATTGTCTACACTCGGGACAGGAAATGACCCCAACACAGAGTCTATGAACTCTTTGAGTATTTCCATGAGCTCTACATCCAAGCTGCGATAGTGTTGTCTCTTTGGCCTTTTTTTTTTCTTGTCCAGGCATTAATCATGTGAGAATTATCACAATGGCAGTGACAATGATGGGGAAAGGCAAACAATCTTTGCATATGAAATCCAAAGACATGCTCTTATTTCGGCACATAAAACGTGATATTACATTACATGAACTATGACCACATTAAACCAGGACTCCATCCAGGAATCCTGTCTTGAGTGTACAGTCTTAATTATCATTTGAGTGTTGAAGAGCTAAGGTGGGCCATTCCACATTTCTAGCGGAGAGGTTCTATCAATATATTACTGCATCAGCCATATTGAATCCCAGTTAGGTTTTATTTCTAACGCCATAAGGACAATAGAGAAAAACTTATCAGGGCATTAAATATCAGTATAGAACCGTGGAAAACTCTTCAACACTAAATTACTCACAACTTGACTGATGTGGGTTGGATTATCTTAGGTTTCCAGTGACCATTTGTGATCATATAAAACACGGCAGTTCCTCTCAGTGACACAAAGACATGAGATGTAACTTTGTCGACAGACACTGTCAAGAAAATGAGTTGGATTGAGAGTTTGTACATTAAGGGGTTTCATGACAAAACACGTTATCCACCAATATGATTTTTTAGCTTATTCTACATACTTCATGTAGCAATAGGAGTATTTAGTATACATGTATTTTCATTCCATAGAAGGACATTTGATCTACATTATTTAAGACTTAAATTTCACCTTTCACATAAAAATATGCTTTGTATCTGGTCTGTTTTGCCACAACCCCTAAATGGTGTATTATGCGTTTTGCCATGAAGCCCTTCAATTGTGATCATAGCTCAACATGCATCTTATTCTCATCTTTTACTACAACAAAAAAAAAAATTCCCTGGTAACACAATGGCTGGAGTAAATCATACAAACTAGATCATTCTGATATTATTTTTTTTAAAGGCTGTAACTTATATGTTTAAACTAATTTATAAACCCTCTGACATGTATCTATCATAAACTCCATGTAGTGATTTGACGTATATGTCTGTAGGCTGGAAAAACTTTGCATTCATTTCAATGTAATTCACATCTGATTCAAGACATCTGCAAAACAAGTGTGACAAACTTCCATGGAAAAACTGATTACTGTCATGAATTTCCCATATTCGAATAAGTGTCTCATGGTGGTTTTATAGGTAGGTTGCTACTGTACACATCGAAGGTTCTATGGTGGTAGTAGTAATCCAATGGAAAATGGAAAATCGCTTACTTACATTTCTGAAGAAATAAGTGTGTGTATTTGTGCACCAGATTTCATCACCTTCAAATTCTTTAATACCAGGAGTTTTCGGGGAAGGGAAACCTTACACATGACTTTACTAGTGAACACCATACTTAAGCAATCATGTCACAAAGAACTAATATCTCTTGTGAGAAATATGTTTCTCATTTCAGCAAGCTATTGTAGTATAAAATATCTGGCTTAACCAAGACATGAGATACTGACAAGGAATTTCACATTCCATTTCAACTAAACTACATCACTCTATTCATGTCTAGAACACTACATCACCATTCCATGCTTCATTCAAGTCATCAAGCAACATCACCCACCCCAAGGGGCCCACTGGCCTAAATGCGCACACTGTTTACAGAGTCACCTTAGTATTCATGAGCAGCACAGCTCATTTCTAGTTTTAAAAAATGTGAGTAATGACAAAATCTAGATCTATGATAATGAACGGTGCTTTTTTGACTTGTTACTAAATGAGAGAGGGAATCCTCATCAGTGGTTTTGTTTCAAGGACTGATCCCAACCTTGGTAAACACTGAAGGAAATGTTACTCAATAGAGCCTCCCACTGGGTGCTTCGGTCAAAACCTCCACTGGGATCAGTCCATCAAATGCAAACACTGATTCCCGCTATTTATAATCACCATGAAAATCCACACAAATCTGACTGCAATCACAAAAATAAGGTAAAAGTTCTACTGTATGCACCAACCCGCACCACAAAGCAGGCACAACCACACTTCATGAAACGGAATAATTTGTTCTCAGGTCTTGAGCTATGTACATGTACATAAAAATGCTCCTAATGCTGTGAGGAAAGGCTGAGACAAGAAGTTATTTACAGAGAACAAGAAATGAACCACTGTATACATCTCAACCTCAAAATACAGTTGCTGCTGTGATATGCTATTCCATCCTGATTACCCTGAAATTCACTAATTCAATGTACACACGGCAAGTTAATCTTGCCAAAATCTCTCCAAATTACTTAGTAATCACTGTTTCTTTTCACACACACACGCATACACAAAAATCCACCGGGTTATTTCTCTAGAGGCACACACACTTCTCACTGGAAACTATCCTTCTACTGGCTCGGCAGGCCTTTTCCATTCTGATGTGAGATAAATTGGACAAATGTCGTTCATTCAAACTGGCGTGTCACATGCCTGGAACAAGCTGTTTCATGATCATGAGCGAACAAATCATCCCCTTCTACACGAAAGGGCGTATCCCGATTTTTGACGGTTTTGAGTTATCACCACCAGTATGTAGTGCTATCTCAGAACTATGTTCACACGAAACGGTGTATCCCTAGCTCAAATAGTAACGAAGATATAGCATAAAATTCCTAAGGGCTTAAGCTGACTATCAATATGGTCGAATCAGACGTAAATCGCTCTCCTTAAAAACGTGAAAAACAGGGATATGCCCTTTCGTGTGGAAGGCGACGAAATGGATACTGCTTAATGCTTATTGTCACTGTATTTCCAGAATGGCCTGGGCATTTTTCAAGGTTCTGACTAAATGGGGACGGGGGAGGAGGAGGAGTGTCTGTGGCAAAACAAAAACAGTGGGTGCTTAGCTTTGCGCCTGTGGTTTTGGTGGGAAATGACTGATGCATAATAATATTTTAACAAGTTAACATGGGCCTGGATCTGTTAAATAACATGGCATCCTTATTCCACTTTGGTCCGACTTGAGCCATTTTGAAAGCACAGTCACAATAAGGTCTCACAATTTCATTTGAGGTATGAAGATGAGATAATGAGGTGGAATTTGCGGAAAGTTCTGCAAGGAATGACATCCATCCAGTAAAAAAAATCATGAATTGAAAGAGCATGACAAAAGACACAAAAAAATTAAAACAGTGAATGAAACAAAAGTTGTTCAAAAAACACGAAACTATCATTGCTACTGACTCTATGCTCATACTGGAAAATGTTTGATCTACTCCATTTTGATCCTGTGATTTTGTTGGGTCAAGCTGCTGAACTGTGTTAAAGGCTCACTTAAAGCTATAAGATTGTAGAGCATTGTTTTTTTTTTAATATATTTTCTACAAGACATGGCAGTCTGCTCTCTCTGAGTCACTAAGATTTGCCTGAATATTAAGAGCCCATAACACCAGTATACCAGTGATGTTAGTCCATTGTTCATTGTTCATTGTTCAGGGTTTGCAACATCACTGCACTCCGGGCAACCCCAAAGGTGCTCCGTTCCCCGATCCAGGATCCAGTGATGTTAGTATTTTAGTAATAGTATGATATAGTATATTATGCTATTAGAGATCTCTATATATTAGAGGTCTGGCAGGCATCTATGTTTTATGTGTGTGTGGTCAAATTTTTTATTACATGTAACATATTTGTTATCAGAGGTCTCTCTTGCACTTAGCCCCTTTCTTGCACAGTAACAATCCAGGGGCCCAGGCAGTGGGTTATTTTAGAGTCAGGTAGTCAGTGCCTAAAGCATTAAACTAAGTGATCCGCTCTGGTATAGGGAGCAAGCCGCCATGTCAATAATAAGTATACTTTTTCCATGACCCAAGGTATATTTCATATCAAGGTGTATGAGTAAAAAGGAAGTTCAAGTGATTTGTCTAGCTGAGAGCATACAAATCTCGTCAGTTAAAAAAGCTGAGACATAGCATAAGGAAGACAAGTGGTATCACAATCTACGCCTATCAGTCTAGTGGGACCAGATTATTGTACGTCCAACCAACTGAGCGCAGGTAACTTGACCCCTGCATGACCTGCCAGCCAGTGACTGAGTGAGAGCAAGTCTGCGAATTGAAATGAAGAGAGTTTTGTGTGCATGAAAAAGATCATCATCTGGAATTTATGCAGCTGAGAACAGCTGGTTGGAACCCTTTATCATTTCAATGAGCTAGTGGAATGATCATCTGTACATTTTCATGATAAAACTTAATTTTCTACAGCAAATGGCAAGAAAAGGTGTCAGTTGTGAAGAAAAATAAATGTCCTGTGTAGATCTATATTTTAAAAATGGACTGGCGGTGTGGCACTCTATTTTTGAACACAATAAACTCGAAACAAATTTGATCAGAACCCCCATGAATGAATTAAGTAAACGAGGCATGATGTCAATATCAGCTCACTGAAGGTGCAAAATTCATTAACATTACATGGGCAAGTCTGTGTCATTTTCCCCGTCAGTTCATTTTATGGATGGGGTTAAAATTTTGAATTCTCTTTGCTATTCATTGATGATGACATGCAGAGTGAAGCTACTGAAAAATGTATCAATAGGTAACCTCGTTTACTGAAGGGGAAGGGGCACTAGTGGTTTACTATATTGCTACCGCATCACAGTGGTAATACAAGGATGGTGGATCAGTGGTAAGAAGTATTGTTGCTTGATTTTGCTGATTTAGACTTCATGCCTGACTTACTCAACAAAAGGCAATTTTGTTATTCCCAGATACTCCTGAGAGAGTAAATAAAAATCTTCTTGCTGTTGGTCTTCACTGGTCCACTGAAGTCTGGGGTCATAAAGTCTATAAAACGTGTAATGGGTTATTTTTAAAGATACAGTGATTGAAAGGTGCCTTTGCGCAGACTGCCTGACTAGGCCTAAACGTGATAACTTTTAAGCTGTTGAAAACACACCCACAAAACTGGTTCTGTATTAGAATACTCAGAATGATCATATCTCTATGTACCTATACCCAAGAAATTTTTAAAAATCAATTTGAACTGCGTCATGTGAGCAATGATGCATTAAGAAACAAAGAAATACCAAAACAAGACAAAAACAATTAGCATAATGCCATAAAAATTACGAAAATGGCATGATTAAATCATACAGTACTCGGAACATGCTTATTACGAAACTTCATACTGCTACCTGCAAATAATACTGTCGTATGTCCATATATGATTTAATTGAAGACACTACCCTTATCCAGAGACTGTAATGCACATGACTTGGTGGGCAACTTATCCCCATGAGTGCACTGGATTTCTATACAAAATTGCACACCAAAGTGCTGAATGGTGCATTCTTCTCCCTCAAGGGTGATAATCTTAGAACAAGTGTCATTAGCTATGACACCAGTTGTTCCACACCAGAATTCACCCACATATCTTAGACATCTTTATGCGTGATCCTATGAAGGCTTCTTAAAAATTTTTTTGTCTTGCCACAGACTTATCTGAAACTATAAACACACTGTGATGTTAAATGAAATAACTATTTATCTAGACAGGAAACTCGGGAAAAGCCTTCATAGGATCACGCATAAAGGTGTCTAAGAGATGTGGGTGAATTCTGGTGTCGAACAACTGTTGTCATAGCTAATGACACTTGTCCTAAGATTATCACCCTTGAGGGAGAAGAATGCACCATTCAGCACTTTGGTGTGAAATTTTCTATAGAAATCCAGTGCACACATGGAGATAAGTTGCACACCAAGTCATGTGCATTACAGTCTCTGGATAAGGGTAGTGCCTTCCCTTAATGGACTTTCGACAGTAGTAATTCTTAGGGGGAGAAAATTGATAGGAAACTAGCCCTGCCTGGAACACTTTTCCAGTCCCAAAGTACTGACTGGCCCTAGGGATATTATGAAATATGTTTTAATATGACATGTTCTGAGGTGTCTTGTAAATTTCATAACAAGCATATTCGAATGTACATGTACAGTGAATATGATGTAAAAATAGTTAAGAAGAGTTTCTGCATGACAAGATAAAAAGAAAAATGTGATATAATCAAAATTATGATTAGTTTGATAAAAGTACAAAAAGATCAAAGGAATGAATACAATGACACAAAAATGAATGAGCGACATAAATTATAAGTAAAAAACACACATAAGCATGACAATAACGTGTGGCGCCATGGGAAAACTGGGCACAAGTGCAATATTATGGATTGGAGTATTTGGTATCAGTGGAAAGGGAATTAACTGCTGGGTATGGAGAACTTCAAATTTTAAAAAATATTTTTAAAGATGACTGAGTTACGGCAGTTTCAATGAGGTCACCCCCAAAATCATAATTTTGAGAAACTGGCTTTCAAAGTTGGCAATGTACTTAAACGTTTCAGGATCACTTTACAAAATTAATTAAAAACAACATATTCATTTGTTGAATTTGTGCACAAGACTTTATCCATAGATTTGAAAATCAACAAAGTCATTATACAAAGATCTAAAATTGCATGAAAGATCACCTACAACCCAAAATTCACCTATTTCTCCACTGTGTTTGTATCTTCCACACAGTTTTTTCATGACAAAAACAGTACTACTTGAAAAGACAACATCCTTATGCTCAAAATTAAGTGATAAATCCTACCCTTGAGAGAAATGGGGATTTTGTCCTGCACAATCTGAAAAGAACGGGTGTGACACAAGAGAAATCAATGCTTTGCTGCACCATGATCCTGTCTCATGCATCTCTCAGAGGTGAATGATCAAAAGAAAAAAACTAAAAATGAATGAATGAGAATGAAACAATACAACAAAAAATTATGAAAGAAACAATCATTGCAAAACTAAAGTCATGAAAAATATGACCATGACAGCAGGGGTAATGAAAGAACTTATGATGATATTCTTATAGTGAACACATGTCATGATTCAAAAGAACACAAAATGGTGGTCAAATGAGAGGAGAAACCTGAGATGATTACATGAGACAGCGCAGAAATATCTAAGGACTCTCCCAAAGCCATATCTGAAGGTGTTCTTCCCTCCAGAATCTACCTGCTGAATTGGATAAGCCTAGATAGACACTGGATCGGGAAAGTAAGTTAACTTGTTAAACTTACAGCAACGTTTCCTGAATCTATCCCAAGAACAATTCTGCCTGTAACTCTACTCCATGACTGGCCACTGACCCTAATATATGGCTCAAGAAGATCCTAGGAATTTACCACAAAACAATCTCAATGTATGCAGTTTTGCATTTGATGCCATTTAGTCTTCATACATCAAATTCAATCAACTATAAACAAACTGTATGTACATGGCAGTTACCATAGGGAATTCTTTTTAATAAGAGTGGACACACACTTATTGTGTAGATCAAATGAGATGAAGCAGTAACGTTTTGGTACTATGATGCACTTTGAGGCTACACTGATACTAGTATGAATAGAGAGACTTTGAAATGCTGTTGCCAGTATGTACATTTCAACTTTTGTAACTTTTGTAATGCTAACCCTACAGCATGGCAAGGGGATTCCACAATGTCTGTGCATCTCAAAAATTTGTGTCAAGAATTCCGAGAGAACCATGCAATACAGAAACACATGATTTTCACCTAAATTTGCATAAATATATGTAGCTTGTCAAATTTGATAGTCAGTCTTTTTTTTTTTTTTTTTCTTTTTTTTTTGTTCCACTCCTTTCTGATTGGCGCCGGCGTTGGTTAGTTGTTTGTTACTTTGATTCAGGGAGTTTACACTCTGTTCTTATTCTAGGATGTTACATTGTTACTCCCTCCCACCGCCTACACAAGTGGGGGTCACCTATATCCCAAACGAAAATAAATCCCCCATTAGTGTTAGAAAGGTTCCTACATCTATAACCCTGGCCCAGCTGGGTCCCAGGGGTGGAGTGCTGTTGATAGTCAGTCTTAATAATGTTCAACAAGGTATTTTTGAAACCAAATGTCATCAATACATTTGTAAACATTCTTGTCCAATTTTACAAACCACCATTTGCATATGTAAATTGTAGGTTTATCCAAACAAATTATCATTAAACCTGAGACTTCTACATTTAAATCCATGACTGTGATCAAATTAGAGCAACTGTTGAATATTTATTTGACGACTTACACATTTTAAATTTCTTATGTACAGTATTGTGACAAGAGGGCAATATAAAATATATGGGTTTCGGCCAACACACAGCCAAGCAGCTTAGTTCAATGCACAGTTTTGTGCGAGACAACTTGCTCTTTCATATCACTGCCTTGCCGGGCTACTTGCTGACTGAGAGTGTTTATACTAGGAAGCCTAAACTGTCACTCATTTCTCTGTCTGGGCAAGGCAAAGTGAGTGCATTTGATTTTTGTGCCACACGTAGCTAGAGTGACTAAATCTGGCTTCTTCACTACATGGGTTAAAATCCATTAAAGATGGGAGATATCAGTCATACACTTGATATTGCAAAGTCCAGTCATCATTTTTCTCAGTTGTCACCTAACCACAAACTGCTCCATATTACTGCCTATATACTGGTCCATCACAATTAAACACCAAAGCTCTGTCACAATTAAAGAAGAATATTGCTCACAAAAATAAATGACCATTAAATACGAGTCATTGGATATAAAAGGTGAAATGATTCATTCCACCGGATTTGAGTTGCATGGAAGGTTAACACTGAACATATATATATGTATGAGGCACTTTTTGGCACTATCAAAATCCACAGAAATGGCAAAAAGACATCAATGTGTCAAATTTATCGAAAATTATTTTTGAAAATTTTGATCTATTTACTATCCTTATTCAAATAAAAAATGTACGAGATGGGGAAGGGTCTTAAAACTGATTTTGAATCAAGTCACCATAAATCACTTGACCAATTTCCACGGGTATGATTTTAATATCTTTTTATGAATTCTCTGCACTTGGGTTTAAATTTTTTTAAAATGTCATTTTCTCATGAAGATATGACCAGTCTGTCTGAAAAAGGGATAGCATCAATATATTACTTTGGTTCCTAGGCAGTTTTAGCCTGTATCTGAGCTCAAATATTTTTTCTTAAAATATCGCTGTGTCACTTCCTATTTTTGAAAGACCCTATCTTTCCTCCTAACTAAGTTAAAACAATAATTTTTTCACCAAAAGAAAGGACTTTGGCCAACCTGTTTAGTGATACCAATATCTCAGTATTATCAAAATGCAAAGATGTTTTTCATTTTGGTGGGCAGCTTCTCATATGCACATATTTACATAATGGAAATATTTACAAGTACACTTGCAATATCTGATCTTGAAATATCTTTCCTTTTAATAGCAATATTATATACAGGTATCCTATATGTGCACAGATCATTCACTAGATTTGTACTTTTCTCTATTCAGACTGAAAACGTTGAACACACAGAGGTGGATAGTTTTATTTTACAAACTGAAAGACAGGTCAGTCTTTCAGACTAATATATGACAAATGGCAAGCAGTTACCTTTAAGAAAACATTGAAACAGTCCCATGAAAACAGAATCCAAATCAATTACTGCAGAAGTTTGTTTTTTTTCTGCGAGGATCTAATTTTTGTGAGCCCTGACGATGGTTTTCTCATCTGTGTATGGGCACAAATGTCTGGAGTAATCCGAATTAACAGAATTTGGAACTAAAATTGCCAAACTGGCAACCCTGATAGATACAATGGAAAAACAAACTGCAAATCATGATTGTCTAAACAATGAAGAATCGTATTTAGAAATAATCATATTCATGTTTTCCTGGTGGATTTCAGTCCAAAAACAAATAATTCACAAGTACCAAGCCTTTGAAACATGAAACATTCTTAATATAACTTCTTTTGTGGGGGNGGGGGGGGGGGGGGGGGGGGAAGGGTGGGAGTAATTTTTTCCAAATCAAGCTGAACTAGCAAAACTAGATTTTCAAGAAAAATTAACACTACAGCGGTAATTTATGTTGTGACAACTGATGTCTTGTGCATTACATTTTGTCTTTTTGAGTTAAGACCCTGACACAGTTATACGTTTTGTCTGTGTAAGATTTAACAAAATGGAGCGACATCTTGAGATATTCTGGGAGCGTAAACTCACTTTCTTTGCTGGAAGACTTCTTTGTTTTTTTGCCTCCCACCAGATTTGAATTCTGCTGCTTTTTTTACATCATTCAACGTGTTAATAACGCAGTGCATAGCTTTGGTATGACTAATACAAGAAATGTGTCATGAAATGACAAATGTGTTCCATGGAAATGACAAATATACACCTGATTTTATTATACAGTATTTAAAAAATTCAACTTAAGAAGAAGCTCCAAAATGAAATCACATCCTGTGAAAATCTGGTGACAAACATTTGTTCTTTGATAATCTAAAACCCCTGCCCTCCCCCCTTCCAAAAGAAAAAAAAATTGGAATGAAAAGAAAGATAATTCAGAAGTGGAAAGACTGCAGCACCATTACATTTTGCACCATGGAAATTCACACTCAGGTAGTCATTTACACACTCACTCTCTTTGATGATTTTTGGGTTCTGTCAAATCTTTCTTACTCTGCACAAACCATACAATGTTACCAAAGGCCCATTCAAATCCATCCTGGCTTTCCAGCAGAGAAACTTGTAGTTGTTCCACCACCTCTCACTCTGCCACAGCATTCACCATTACCACCATACTGAGCTGCAGACCCAGAGGAGGCTGCTGTCGTTGCTGCTAAAATAATTTTACTTGGCTCTTATAATCTACTTCTGTAGCCAGGAAACCTTTGCAGGAGGTGGTTCACTCTCCCCATGAGTCTCTGCCTTCACTGTTTGCTACCTGTCTCCCTTAAAGACCTTGAAATCTGTGTTATCACTGTGCTCAGACTGTCACCTGAACTCACCACAAATGATTCCATGTTATAAAGAGGCATTCACATTCCCTTTCCTCCCCCCCCCCCTTTCCCCACCATCACCACTTCTACCTGTCCCCCATAAAGACCCTGAAATCTGATTGCAGCCCAGAGGGCCAGGTGGTATCACTGTGTTCAGACTGTCACCTGAACTCACCACAAATTATTGCATGTTATAAAGAGCTATTCACGTTCCCTTTCCTGCCCCCCCTCCCTCCCCACCACCACCACTTCCTTTCAGTATAGCTTATATTTGTGCTAAAGAGTCTTCCCTTATCTACAATGTTTGACATGGCTAACACTTTAATCTGTAGAGCCTAAGCAGACTGCTACTGCCTAAATTGGCTATGATAGACTATGTAGGCTGGCAACCCTTAAGCTGAAGGCCCACTCACTCCAAAAACAGCTAGATCACTTCTCAGCCTTGTAGAAGCCTGTGAAATCTAAACAAAGAAGTAACGTGTTTGACAGTGACAGCAGTATTGTTTTCAAAATTTTGCACACATCATTTAATATCATAAAGAGTTCATTCAATTCACACCCCTCTGCCTGGCTTCCCACCAGTGAAGCTGATGCCTGTACCAATACGTCTTCCCCTGTCTGCAGCATTTAACACTGCCAGCACATCAGGCTGTTCACCTGGAGCAGGCTGCTGTTGCTAATTCTGCATTAACTGTCTCTGATAGATCATAAAGCCAGCAAGCCCCTGAGCAGAAGACCCGCTCACTTCAAGAAAAACTGTAGCACTATTCCACCTCTGATATATGAACAAAAGCCAACGTGTCTGGCAGTATCACTGGGTTCAAATTTTGCACCGGTATTCTGCACAAATCATATAATGTTACAATGCCCTCATTCACATCACTAGTAAAGCATGTAGCCATACCAACATCCTTCCCTCTGCTAAAGATATCTGGCACTGTCATCACCCTGAGTTGTAGAGCCTGAGGAGGATGTTGCTGTTGCTGCAACTGCAATAGTTAGCTCTGGTAAACTAAACAAACCACACAATCTTATTTACAAGTATTCATCTCTCCTCCAAACTTCCCACCAGTGGCTGTGCCAACACCACTTCCTCCTTTTTAAGGTGTTTGACACTGTCATCATCACAAGTTATAGACTGAATTAGGCCGTAGTTGCTGCTGTGGGAACTGACTCAGAAATACTAAAGGCTTGTACATACTGTAATTTCACATCCTTCCTCCTGGTTTTTCACTGGTAAAACCTGTAGCAGTACCAACACCTCTTCCACGGCCTATGGCATTTAACATTGCCATTACATCGGGCTGTAGACCCACACTAGCCTGCGGTTGTTGGTGCTGTTGCTGATGCTGCATTAACTGACTCTGATAGACCATACAGCCTGGAACACCTGCACCACTGTTCAGCCCCACGGGGGTCTGTGAGATCTGAGAAGAGCCCAGTGTATTAGGCAGGTTAGCCCTGACATTGCTCCAGTTTGGAAATCCTGTAGTCTGGTTAAGTCCCTGGAGGTTCATCGACTGCCCAACATAAGGGATGGTAGACGGATTCACTAGTTCTGACAGCTGGGAGTTGGCTAGAGATCCTAGAGATGATGTACCCATACCCAGTGCTGTGAACCTGGCATTCAAATCATTCAGTTGTTGCTGCTGCTGCTGTTGCTGAAGAGACTGTGCAGATAGGAACTGATTTCCTTGCAGTAAATTGGAGTTCTGGAGCATATTGCCTCCTTTAGAAAACAAAAAAAAAAAATGAAAAAAATTAGTAATCGTTTCATATTCCATATCTTGATAACTTGTTGATGGAAACAATACCATGCTGCCCCCTCAGGAAATTGTAGTCTCCAAGGATTGCAAATATCTGCACTTCGCTGCAATTTTGCAAATTTGAACAAATTTAGACATTTTCCGCAAATCTGGTGCAAATTTTGCTGATTTTGGCAAACAATATATTTTCATACCACAGTCAGACAACTGCGTCAAGGAGAACACAGAAAATTTGTTCCACTTCTACAAATACAACAACAAATAATGTGACGTATAAATAACCTTAATGAAGTTTCAAAGCTATTTTTGCTAAATTTTTGCAAACCTTAATGCAAATTTTACCACTATTTTGCAATTCTTAGTGCAAAGTTTTGGGCTTTGAAATGCAATTTCTGCCTGGACAGATCACAGCACTCCAGATAGTTCCATACATGCTCTATTCTCCAGCTAAGAACCAATCAAAATTTTTCTACTAATGGAGGGTTACATTTGCACCCAGCACACTATGACTATTCCTTCCACCACTTTTCAGATTGAATTTGGAACTTTTTGACTTTGTCTATGAAATTTTGCTGGGCTACCATGGTTCAAATCCTTCCCTGGACCATCAGCACAGACCCTTGGGACATTTCCATGATATTGGCCTTCACTCTTGCATAAATCTATATCTCAGCTTCAAATATACTCAGCGTGCCTGGCACTGACATCGCATACATCTGACTGTTTGACTCCTTTCACAGGCAATACAGTAAAACCCAAATATCTCGACGTCTCTTTACTCGACATTCTGCCTAAGTCGACTTGATTTGGAATTCCCAACTTTTTCTCTACATATCATTACTAAATCAAGATCCTGTATGTCGACAGTTTTTTCCTCTCTTTTCTCTTAAGTCGACATAAACTGAAGTGTAGCATGACACCAAAACACTTAATGAGGATGATCAGAACGCAACGCAAAGTGACACTAGTGTGGAGGGAGAGATGGGGTTGGTGCGCACTACACACGTGTCGAAAACTATTGTGCGTGGGTATGGGTGAAAGAGCGGGGTGCCCGATCCTCTCTTCTTTAGTCATGTGGTGAGAGGGTTAGGCCTAGGGGTGGGGTAAGAGATTTCTATTCTGTGCGTGCGGTGCGCGAAACAGGGAGAGGCACTAGGCCTTCAAAAACTACTGCTATCCCTTAAGTCGACTTTCTCTTTACTCGACGTAATTTCAGTAGTCCCAGCAATGTCGACTTATCAGGATTCTACTGTATTTCAGGACACTTCCACTCAGGGCCATGTTTGGGGTTAGAGGCCAGATCAAAAAGTGGAGAGCACACATAAGACAGTTCCTATACAATGACAATGTCTAAGGACGGTCCCAAATTTGTTTCCTCTTCCTTAATACTCCCCTTAGCTCTGCCTGTTACCCTGAATCAAATGCTAGAGGAGATCTTCAGAATATTGTTTATGATGATGATCATCATCAATGCCTTTCACCCCCAGCAGGGTATAGGCCACGTACAAGCGAATTCCATTTTTCCCTGTCTTAGGCCATCTTTCCAAGCTCGTTCCAAGTGAGCTTCATCTCTCGCATGACCCTTTCCGTGCATCGTTTCCATGGCCTACCCCTGCCTCGTGTTCCTTGTTTAAGATATCTGTCATTAAGTGTCTCAAGTTCAATGCTGTGCTGTGTGCAAAACACAACCCTCTACTGTCTTTGTTGTTGTCTGAGCACAACTTCATCAATTGAAAATCAATAATACACTACGGCAGAGGATCAGGCAACTCATAATATTCCCTAATGACCAATCAATGTTTACTTTTCTCAATGTACTTTTTTCTTGACTACTCATGTCACTCTATAGACGATTTCGGCACATAATCATGGTGTGCATTCCCACCACAGTTTTCGAACCACTAGATATTCAGATCAAAAACGCAAGGAAACTACACAAAGGTTTCACACAAAGGGCATCCACTGCAATGCCAAAGCAGATATATCAGTAAATGCTGCTGTTCAGAAGAAAAGACATGACTAGACAAGGTAGACATACTGATAGACAGAACACAGACTTTGACAGAAAGGGAGGAAACAACTGACTTATGTGCCACTCAGTGATTCCCATATTCTCATATGTGGTGTGGAAAGAGCCAGACTGCCCTCCAAAGACAAACAGACGTATCTGCAGTTCTCCTGCATTTTAAGGCTCCTATTTGTTTTGGCCCACCTGGAGGTATTGTACGTTTTGACAGAGACAGAAATGCGAAACCAACAATCTGACTTTTTGACATAAATATCAACGTATCCAATATTTCCAAAATGTTTTTATAAAGGCAAAACATCGTAACAGTGATCTACTAAGCAGTCCGGCATAGCAACGCAGTTACGTCGGTTTGCCTTTGAAGGGCAGTAGACATATCATGATGACACCTTGTAAGTCTACATATCTCCTGGTACAGTTGTGAGTTTCACCATTTACGCTTGAACCATGTTTCACATTTCCCTTAAATTATGAATTATTTTTGGCTCAACATATTTGAGAGACCTTTCCATTGGGCCAGCAAAGAGTTGCCCCTGGGACATCAAATCTTAAATTATTTTTGGTTCAACATCTTTGAGGAGAATACACTTCTACTTCTACAAACTCTACCCTCCCCCTGGACCAGCGAAAGTTACCTCCGAGACATCAAATCATGAATTATATTTGGCTCAACATATTTAAGGAGAATGCACTTCTACTTCTGCAAACTCCACCTTCCCCCTGGACCAGCAAGAGTTGTCTCTGAGGCATCAAATCGTGAATTATTTTTAGCTCAACATTCTTGAGGAGAAAGCATTTCTATTTCTGCAAACTTTACCTTACCCCTGGACCAGCAAGAGTTGCCTCTGAGGCATTAAATTGTGAATTATTTTTAGCTCAACATTCTTGAAGAGAAAGCTTTTCTATTTCTGCAAACTTTACCTTCCCCCTGGACCAGCAAGAGTTGCCTCTGAGGCATCAAATTGTGAATTATTTTTAGCTAAACATTCTTGAGGAGAAAGCATTTCTATTTCTGCAAACTTTACCTTCCCCCTGGACCAGCAAGAGTTGCCTCTGAAGCAGTTCCATCTGAGCTATCAGATCTGCCTGCTGCTTCTTCTGCTGTTGTTGTAAATAGAGTTCCAAAGGCAGCCCCCTGCCCATCCCTTTGACCACTGGGACGTTGCTCTGATCCCCTCCCCCACTGTGACCAGCCCCAGCACTGACCAGTAGACTGGACATCGGATTCAGACTGGCAGTGGATGTGTTGCCTGGGGAAGCCAAGTAACCCACTGGTCACTCACTTGGCTATTTCTTAGTCAACAAGCAGTCACTCTTCCATTACAATACACTCAGACATGTTCACTGCATGGACCCAAATGGCCAAATAACTGCAGCACTGGACTCAAGATCTAAAGGTCGTGGGTTCCATTCCTAACCAGTCATGTTATGAATGCCTTGAGAAAGCATTTCACTGACATTTTCTTCAGTCAAGCCATCAGTAAAAATGAGGACCTTGCAACAGGCAGTGAAAGATATTGTCAGAATGCTAGTGATCGGCACCTTCAAATGGCAGTGGCACTGTGTGCTCCCCAGGGAGCTGAGAAAGTCCTAGAATTATATGACCTGTTGGGGTAATAATAATGTGAAGTTGCTTCAGTGGGCATTAGCCTGGACACAAGCCTTAGAAATCACAGTGTTATTATTATTATTATTATTTTTTTATTACACAACTGACAGGACCAGTAAAGTGGTTTTGTATTAAGCTCTTCACATAACACTGATCATGCCTCTAACGTTTTCTACTGAACCCTCTAGTCTTATTTCATAGCGTTCATTTCCAATTTAGTTTGGTATCTGAAACTGGTTCCTATGTAACCAATCTTCTGATGGCAGCAATGTGAAAAGGTTAATTACAAGCCACACACTGTATACTGACTGTAAAGTGGGGTGCTCCCAAGAGATGTGAAATCAAGTAGGATAAAGTGGAAAGTGCTCAAGAAGACAAATGCAGAGAGAAAATGAAAGAAGGAAAGAAAGTGATGTGGTGGGAATCGAACCCGCGACCTCTGCGTCGGCACCCATTGCCTTGCCGTCAGTTCGGAATTAGGTAGACGTCTATACACTACCACGCCGCCACTCAAAAAAGTGGCTTAGTGGCCTGGGTCTTTCCCGAAGCCGAACAGAAGACTAGCAGTCATAGCAAGCCGAACAGAAGACTAGCAGTCATAGCGCTAGGCATGAGACTCACACACACCACAAGCTCTCCCGCCCCCCTCTTCAACCAAAGGCCGTTAGGCTTCATTTGGTAACTCAGCAAGACAAACACTCAGACGTACGCACACCATTAAACACAGTGAACAAGACAGGGTCGTTTCATTTAGTGGTGACATAAGTGTAATAATACAAGGATGAAACGGAGCACTGGTTTATAGAAATCAAGTAGGATAAAGTGGAAAGTGGTGTGATGGGGTGCTCCCAAGAGATGTGGTGTGATGGGGTACTCCCAAGAGATGTGGTGTGATGAGGTACTCTCAAGAGATGTGGTGTGATGGGGTGCTCCCAAGAGATGTGGTGTGATGGGGTGCTCCCAAGAGATGTGGTGTGATGGGGTGCTCTCAAGAGATGTGGTGTGATGCCATAGGCGTTAAGCCTATTTCACACCATCCATGACATGGAAAAATGACAAGGCATGGTATTATTGTGTCACACATGTGTCATGTTTCTGACTGGACTGGAATGGCAAGTGTCCACTAGAAGAGAACCAAAGGAAAGAAAGCACTGGTACTGTTGACTGGGTCAAGGGGTGGCTGGGAAGGGGAGAAAGGG
>JAWQUT010000523.1:287948-298358 GCA_033807755.1 Ellobium chinense | reverse complement strand
GGGGGGGGGGGGGGTGCTTATGTGAAGACTGTTTAGTAACAAAATGAGGGACAGTATGGCTAAATCCCCAAATCCAAATTTAAGAAAAAAGACCAGAGAACTGCTCGCCTTAGGCCTGTTTTTTAACATCAGTGCATTTTGTAATATATTCTAAGTAAACATCTGGAGCTGAAAAATGTTTTGTAATAACGCTGGTTTTGTATAAGGGGTTTTTGACAGTATATGTACATGTATAAATCTTTGAATGTATTCATGATAGAACAGCCATGCAGCTATGCCATTACTTCAACATCATCCCACTCCAGACATCTTCAAAGGTTATTGCAGAATGAGTGACCAATCACTCCATGAATGATGCTTTGATCACTGTCAGGGCAATGTCTGTGATGCTCCGATTGTCCCCAAGCCCGTGTGATCATCCTGACTTAAAACTTTACAGATAAAAAATATTTTGCACACCTGACCACAGATATAAGTTTAACATTAAATAACAAGGTTGTAACTGACATACCGACAGACAGCAAAGGAGCTGTAACACACTGAGTGACCCCAGGCTGCAGCAGCTGTTGTTGCTGCTGCTGTTGTTGCTGCTCTTGCAGCTGCTGTTGACTGATAATCCCTCTGCCAAATCCAGGCATGGGCAACTGACCCAGAGAAGTCTGAAAAAATGAACAGTATGATCTGTTAGATGGCTTACAGTAATAGTTTTACATCACATTCCAAACCACTGAAGAACAAGGGAAGTCACTCAGCTGTATGTGTATGATTACAACAATAGGGTCCACCTCCTACAGTCACGGTAAAACTCACTGGACTGGAAACCTGAGATGAAAAGGGAAAAACAGTGACTGTTCCACTAGAGGGAGAACTCACCACCTTTCCACCAGTGTCTCAATAGGGTGGCCCCTCTAGGGTATGTGAAATCAGCAGGACAGATAGGCAGAGGATGGATCCCATCCCCTACAGAAAATGAAAATCTTGTATACTCAGTGTATCAACTGACATACATGAGGTTATGCAGTGAAAAATATGGCCAGTGAAGGTCTTCCTAACACATTGGTATTGATAATTTAAATCCTTTTCATGTAGATTGTCAAAACAGTTTGGGCTGTATTCTTTAAAAGGAATGGATAAAAAAAAAGACTAACACAGAAATTCTTAAGCTGTGTAAGGATTACTGTAGTGAGACAGATACTAAGATACTGATTGGCTGCCTTGTAAAATGGGTCATAGAACTAAGATACTGATTGGTTGCCTTGTGTCAAGGATCATGGAAGCTAAGATACTGATTGACTGCTTTGTGATATGGGTCAAGAAAACTAAGATACTGATTGGTTGCCTTGCAAAACAGGTCATAAAACTAAGATGCTGATTGGTTGCCTTGTGACAAGGGCCATGAAAGCTAAGATACTGATTGGCTGCCCTGTGATAATGGTCACAGAACTAAGATACTGATTGGTTGTCTTGTGATGTGCATGCTAAGATACTGATTGGCTGCCTTGGGGGAAAGGTCTTAAAAGCTAACCAATACAGTGAAAGATTGGCTATGAGGAGTGAAAGGGAGATCACCCACATTCTGGGTCATGCCCAGCCTCTCCATCATTATGTTGTTCATCATTAGCTGCTGCTGCAGGAGTAAATTGAAATCCTGCGGAGTCTGAACAGTTGGTGCAACTGCTGCTGCGGCAGAGGTGGTAGTGGTGGTGGATGATGTGCCCTGAGCTGATGACTGCATCATAGGGGCCACCTTCTGAGTTGTTTTCAGCTGTGATGGCCCCACAGCCGGCTGCTGCGGTACTGAACTGTCACTTGCCTGCCAGAAGGGGCAAATTTATATGGAACTGTATCAGAAAACGGTGTTCGGCATAAACTGCTAGTGGTTTATACAGGAAAAGCTTTCTTTCAGTCACAAGCTCATACAGTTTTTCAACAGCCCTTGCATTCAGCAAATCTTCTTTTGCATTAACATATGTGACTGACCTTCTAAAATGTGAGAGCCCTGTCCAATTCATGTTGGGGCATTTTATAAACCTGGAGAAACCTGTACACTTAAATGTGTTGTTTTTCTAGCATGTTCAATTATACATGGTTACATGACAACTGTGATTAAACAAAGTGAAAATGTGTCAATATACTTCAACTGAAGCATTTTTCAACCAAACAAGATACATTTGGTGATACATGTACACTTGAAAACAATTTTTATAAAATTCACCAGACCAAAACCATTTCCTTTTAGGCATATTTCTTAATATCCATACGACTTATCGAAGCCAGCTAATAGTTTGGGACTTGGAAAGTGTTTCAGAACAGCCCTCATTTGGACAAAGTGTTGTCGTAAAAGTGCGTTTGAGTGCATATTACTTGAAGGTCCGACCACGAGGGAGTGGTCAATTGTGATAATAATGGGGTTTATGTATCTCAGGTTCAGGCTGATACCTGGAAATGTGATTCCATACTATCATCACCACAGCCATACCCTCAAAGACTTTTTCAGGGGAGGTACTACCCTTTTCCAGAGGTTTTAAATCACATAATGTGGTGTGCAATTAATCACCATGAGTACAGTAGATTTCTACTCAAAATTGCACATCAAAGTGCTAAATGGTGCGTTTTTTTCCATCATGGATGATGACTTAGGACAGTTGTCATTGGAGATAGCACCAGTTGTTTGACACCATATTTCATGTATGTCTCTTAAATATCTCAATGCATGATCCTACAGAGAATTTTTTTTGGATTTCCTATCTAGATTTAACATTATTGGATTTTTCATCAAAGTGTGTTGCTAGTTCTTCATAACTGTGCATCAAGACAGAAAATCTGCAAAAACCTCTCTAGGATCAAGCATAAAGATATCCATGAGACATGGGTGAAATCTGGTTTCAAACAACTGGTGCTATCATAAGTGACATAGAGGGTGCACCATTCAGCACACTGGTGTGCAATTTTGCATGGAAATCCAGGGCAATCATGGGGATCAGTTGCACACCATGTTCAGTGCATTACAGTCTCTAGAAAAAGGCAGTGCCTCTCCTTAAACTTCTTCAGGTGCATACAGTACCACAGCCACATACAGCTCCTGATTCTAGCATTCTGATTACATCTTTCATTGCCTTTAGTTTGATACTTTACCAGAAACAAAGAGTTTTTCGATGGGTCAACTTAAGAAAACATGAATGAAATGCAATCTCCAGGCAGTTATAACATGGCTGTGGCAAAACTTAACATAAGACTTTTAACACTTTGCTTAAAGAGATTTTTTAGCGCATCATTGTCTGCAATTCCCAGCTATTTCATCTCAGACTTATTAAATAGTGTGTAATCTATTAGAATTTGGACATCATAAGGGCAGCCATTCGCAAACTAACAGACAGAAAACCATTCTCTCAGACACAGAAATTACTATGAAGCTTACCACGAAACTCATCATGGGAGCAACCCAGGTCAAACAGTTTACAGTGATAGTATTTCACTGATGACCTAATTTAGTGTGCTCTTGAAGTTTAACAACTATGAAAAAAGGAAGAGCAGGAGCTGTTCTGAAATGTCAACGGTTATCAAAGTTGGTAAGCAAGATGTTAAGATCTTGAGTACAATGCTGTGTTCATTGGACATGCTTCTCAACTATGTGATGATGATCTTCACACAAGGAACTTACCTGTCTGGGTACAAAAGTTTTGATGCTGGCCATGGATGGCTGAGGACTGACAGGTGTGCTGGGTTCACTCTCTGGAATTGAAAAAAAATGATATCAAAATGTGGTAAAATAATTGGAACCTTAAAGGAAAGCTGAATCATCCCTCCAGACCATATTAAATCATACGATACCCTATTATTCCAAAAGAAGTCTCTCAAGTATCTGTTAACATGATATAGGTCTCTGCCTGCCCCAGACAACCCACAGGGTTACATTATGCAAAGTCCGAATTTTTACACCCACTGTGTGCGTGGCGGCCATAAGCTTAGGTCAAATATGTTCTAGTCGCACAACCAAGCTGTCTAGCCAGTGCTCTGAAGATGGGTGAAAATTTGTCAGTGTAGTTTTTTAAATTCTACTGTAAGCAGCAGATGTATCAAACAAATCATGCTGTAGCAATAAAAATGCAGAATACTATACTGGCTCACAGAGTAAAATTCTACTTTTGAATTTGGATGACCTGAACCTTATTTGAAAACTGAATCATACATTGTCAAATAGAGGTGTCTGAATCTGCTGAATAAGATACATCAATCATTTTTGCCATGAGTTGCTGCTGTTTAGGGAAGGGGAATAACTCTAGATGCAAGGGCCAATCCCGGTCATTCTAGCTCTCCTTATTGCGCACAAGGTAACAGAACGATGCTCTTTCTTCCCAGTATTGGCTCGGTGGTCACTATAAATAATTTTCAGTGAGAAAAAGTACTTGAAAGCAGAGAATTATTTTGATGTGTGCGTTCACCTTCAATCTTTGTGAAACAACAGCATCACCTCTGTTCTCTTGGATATGCTGCTCCTCTCAAAGTGAGCACTGAATTTTTAGTGTGTGCAGATAACGACTGGAAGAACCCAGTCACATTAATGCAGCTGGCTCACAGTTATGAAAACAGCACTTTTCAAGACAAAAACAATAAAACAACCAACACTGTGTCATGCTGTGAGGGTGTGGTGTGGAGCGTTACAAGTGTTAAAATGGCTATCCCTGTGTAAGGGCCAAGTCCAAGCCATCTGGAGGGTGAGTGCGTATTTTATTATACTGTGTGACTAGAACAGTAATGAACAATATACTTTTATGGTGATTTTGAGAGCCGTATTTCAGTTCCTGGGCCAAAAGTAGGTCAGCTCTACTCTATGAACTTCCTGAGATTTGCACGGTATCTTAGTAATGAAATACAATTGCACCCCATGACTTCCAATATCTCAGAGCATCAGTCCATTATTTTGGGTGTGTGAGGGTTTTCAAGACAGAAGATGAGCATGAAAATGTTTCTTGGACCTTTTTCTCAATGAGGGGTAAGACACAACATGTAGCTAAGCTCTAACTATTCTTTTAAACCTGTTTTGACCAACTGAAGCCACAACCTAGGTATGGCAGAGAGAATGCAACAGAGGAAAACCAATTGAGCAACATCTCAGAAAATACTGTGGCAAGAGAAAATTCCCAATCAACAACCTTATGAAGCCTGCAATGCATTGAAACTATCATATTTTCATTATTATAACTCATAAATTTTCATACACCATTTCACATGAAAGTTCTTATAGCAGGAAAATCTTTAATGAGATATGTGATAAGGACTCCCAACTTACGCAGATTTCTGATCAATGTCTCCACCCTTTTGATGTGGAGCTCTACATCATTCAGTTCATTCACGCTGTCCGACGTACAGTAGGATGGGGTCAGCATCTTGTTCAAGATTCGCTTCCTGTAACGAAAGAACGTCTCTGGCATGGTTAAAATAAATCTGCAGATGGCAAAGAATAAGCACATTGGCACTCTATAGAGTCTTCAGCCCTGAACTAATACAAAAAGGATAACAAATCTTTTGAAACTTTTTGCAACGATTTCTTTGCATTATACGCATCACTCACAGCTGAATGGTCGACTTTATAATCCCATATGACTAAACTACATGGTGACCAAGAGTGAAAGAATCTTACCATGAAATAATGAAAGTAGATGGTATGAGCAAATGGATACATGGCTGGTTACATACAAGACTCTCAAGTCTCATAAAAAAAAAAAATGAGGAACTGAAACTACTTTTTTGCATTTGGCATCACACAATTCATTTAGAGGTAAAACTTTTATTCGCATCTCTTCTTCCTGCTTAAATTTTCTCCTTTGACTCCCTATCTTATTTTGCTGATTTCCTCCACTCTCTCTGCATTGTGAAAATATTTATCTTATCGTTACGTTTCAGAAATGCTGTATATTTTGGTGGTCATTGCTGAAAAATTACACGTAAATTTCTTTCTCTGCTTCTTTCCTAGCTTTTCTCTTAGTCTTCCTCATTTCCTTCCCGTACCATTCCTTACTCTAAATACATGATCATGTAATCCAGAAAAAACAGATCATGTATTCCAGAAAAAAAAAGATCATGTATTCCAGAAAAAACAGATCGTGTATTCCAGAAAAAAACAGATCACGTATTCCAGAAAAAAACAAATCATGTATTCCAGAAAAAAACAGATCGTGTATTCCACAAAAAAACAGATCATGTATTCCAGAAAAAAACAAATCATGTATTCCAGAAAAAAACAGATCATGTATTGCAGAAAAAAAAAACCAGATCATGTATTCCAGAAAAAACGGTGTGTTCCAGAAAAAAACGGATGGTGTATTCCAGAAAAAAACAGATGGTGTGTTCCAGAAAAAAACCAGATCGTGTATTCCAGAAAAAAAGAGATCATGTATTTCAGAAAAAACAGATCATGAGTTCTAGAAAAAACAGATCGTGTATTATAGAAAAAACAGAGTACAGAAAAAAACAGATCGTGTATTATAGAAAAAACAGCGTACAGAAAAAAACAGATCATGTATCCCAGAACAAAACAGAATGTGTATTCCAGGAAAAAATCGATCATTTATTCCAGAAAAAACAGATCATGTATCCCAGAAAAAAACAGATCATGTATTCCGGAAAAAACAGATCATGTATTCCAGAAAAAAACAAATCATGTATTCCAGAAAAAAAAACAACAGCAACAAAAAACAGTATAAAAGTCAGCTGAATTTCCTTTCCAAAACCAAAAATCAACTCTCAAGTGACTGAGAAGAAACTCTGATGAACACGAAATTCTGTGGCAACCTGTTGTGGTTCAGTTTTCAGATATCAAGAATCACAAGGTACTATGGATTCTGGATGGAAGAACCAGCCTATCCTTCATAGGTTGCCTTCATGCTTTTATACAGACTTCACAGTATAAATGGCATCAGGACTGGATTCAAGCTAAAGTGAATCAGAGCAGTTGAGGGCTGAATGCATCATAATGTGTAGTGTTTTTGATTGCTATTCGTCGGTATCGTCGGTCTTCACATAAGACCGGCCAAGTTCAAATATGACGAAGAGTCAACCTGTCGGGTTATGCGAAGACCATCGATATGCAGTGATTTATTGATTGTGATGTAATGGCCAGGAAAGCCTACAAATAAACAAATCTTGAATCTTGAATCTCTCATTGCAGGCATCATGTGATCTGAGAGTTCAGGTACACTCTTTATGATTTCACTTCCTATCACCATTCACATCTTGATGATTTTTTCATAGTGATATTGATTAAGCTAAAACCTACCTTCTCTCTGCTTGACCTCTTTTGTCAGACGAGGAGAAGGCACTTTTCTTTTCCTAGTGAATTTTATTTGTGGGCATAATATTATGTGACAATGAGACCACAACTCACCTCTTGATCTGTAATGAGTTGAGCACCAGTTGCAGGTCCTCCAGGCTAGGGAGGTCAGGGTCACCCACTGAGCTCCGGGCATCAGCTTCTTCTGTGTTTTCACTCACTGACACCACGTCATCTTCACCCTGAGCAGAGAGTGCGAGCAGTGTTAGAGTATGAGTAGTGTTCATTTACTTCAAGTCATTACTGATTGCCACTGACAGGCCTCTCTGGCCGATTCAAAGCACAGACTGTGGAACGTTGATAAGTACCTCAATAATATGATTATCTGTTTGTCAAAATGAAAAAAAAAAAAAATTTAAAATTAAAATACAACTTTTATTTACCCAGTAGAGAAACTCATTTACAGTGTCATAAAATGTTATACACCACTTTCATAATCCAGACTCATAGGACATTACATATCATACTTGTAAATACATGATATTACAAGTGAAAGATATCACAAAGTCATTGCTGGTTAACCACGGTGCAGCGCAATGGTCTCTCCACTTCTAACTCCAGGTACTCATGTACACCTGAGTTGAGTGAGGAAATGGAAGTGACGTGTCATTCCCAAAACAATACAATATAAACCACCCGTTCTGGCAGGTCAAACACACAGACCTTAAAGAGTTGACAGTCTTCAGTTTCTGAGTATGACTCACAAACCAGATGGCCAGGCTGTCTCCCAAATCAAGTATACATTTCACAGGCAGAGAATAATAAATAATAATAATAATGCGGTTTATAAGTCTCATATCCAGGCTAATGCCCGCTCATGTGACTTCACACTATTATTACCCCAGCAGGCCTGGTCTTTCTTGACTCCCTGGGGAGCATACAGTGCCGCTGCCATTTATAGGCGCTGATCACTAGCATTCTGACAATATCTTCCACTGCCTATAGCCAGGTACCCATTTTACAGACTGAGGAAAATGTGAATGAAATGCTTTCCCAAGGCACTTACAACATGACCGTGGCTGGGAATTGAACTCAGGACCTTTAGATCTTGAGTCCAACGCCGTAACCATTAGGCCAAGCTGCTCCAGTATCTTGTACCTTGCTGTAATTTGGAGCTCCACAATAAGTACATCTTAATAACAACACGCAAGTGGATTTCCTACCTAGGTTTGACTGTTGACTGACATAAACATCAATTCATAAATACAGCTCTTCATGCTTTTCCACCTGCATCCTCACTCTTATTCTCTTTCATCACTAATTATCTTTTATTATGGTAAGCGACATGAGAAAGGGCGACTGCATTAGAGGTTACGCATGCCTATTAAAAAATACCTCTTTATTCCAATAAACGATTTTCTCTATAGCTACTCTATAGCCTTCCGACATGGGCCAGAACTTCTTTATTGTTTTTCAGTATTCACTGTGCTCAAATAAAATGTGGTTTAAAACAGAACTTTAGCAGTGAACTTCTGAGATAATCCAGGTTGAGGGAAAAGGGGCTGAAAAAAATCTGTCCTTGTCGATGGCAACAGGCCTGCACTTATGGTGGACAGCAACCCCATTGGAAAAATCCTACAGACTTTGATCATTTTGGGCAAAATAAAGACTGCATTTCCCACAAATCGCAGGTCAAGGCATTACTCTACATGCAATTCTAGGCAATCTGTTCAAAGGACAGATCTTTTTGTATAGTACTAACGCATGTAACAATGCAACAATAGGGGCTTAATAGATATTTATAACCTAGATGGCCAGATTGAATGACTGGTGATTTGGTTGTATTGATGGCAGCGGTCAACTTATTCAGAACCAACTGTTAACAAGACAATCTCAAATAATTTCCGTAGATAAATGACAGCTGAGATGAGTGTAGGTGATACAGGGATGAGTAATTCTCCATTAAATGGTTGTTGATATAGAGACAATATACAGGTGCATAGATTACAAGATTTAATTTCCATTCTATGAATGGTATTGACATGGTTGAATGGCAAAATAAACAGGGCCCTCTGCCAAAACTCCAAAGACAGACAGATATAGGAACATGCTTCTCATATGGAATAACACCATTTCGTCACGCTCATAAGATAATTGTCTAAGTTATTTTTCTGGCTGAAGAAGCTGTTACCATTGGTGCAGGGATCTCAGTCAATGACATCATGGGTTATGGGTGATATTTACTATTGCATTTTAAACTGCTTGACTGCTGAATAACACTTTTGCTAATAATGTTTGCGACGCTCAGTAATCACAACAAATAGTTTTCTCTTCTTTGCTCAAAATGGCAAAAAATGACTTAGGCAATTATCTTATGAGCGTGACAATTTGCTGTTATAATTCAGTAATCAGTGCAGTTGGTATCTATATTTAAAGAGCAGTTGCGACCGATGTCCTGTCAAATACCTCTACCAAAATTTGGTCAAAAACTGAATGCTGTGACTGTTTGACTGAAACAAACATTCTGCCTGAAGACGACGGTTAACAAATAGGGTATGAAATTTGACACTACAAAATCAGTATCTATTGGAGGGTAGAGAAAGGTAAGCGGCAAAGTTGTAAAGTTTCCTCAATGTTAGTATACATGTGAACGGTTGTCCCTGAAGCCCATCTGCACTGGCAGGTGATCATGATGTACAGGTAGTTTGTCAGTAGTTTGTCAGATCAGCTTCAACAATACCAGTGTCAGGAATAATATTCATATCAACATCTGTCCCTACACGCAGTCCACGAGAGAATAAAGATCAAGATGGACCACTCACCTTCCAGTATGGATCTCCAGGATCGAACCACTGGATGATCTCCAGTGCTGTCCCTTTCATATCTTCAAAGTTACCTCCCTTCCCGTACAGCTCAATGATCAGTGGCAGGCTGAAAAAAAGAAGTTAAAAAAGAAATCAAGTACATATTTAATAATCACTGTATATTTTGTTATTATCCTTTGGGATTTCATTTGTAATATTATGTATTTACATGTATGATGTGTATTGTTATATGTGTTTGTATTATGAATGAGATGTTTAACACTGTATGACATTGTAAAACAATTTCCCTACGGGGTAAATAAAGTCGTATTTATT
>JAWQUT010000523.1:203019-235541 GCA_033807755.1 Ellobium chinense | reverse complement strand
GGGGGGGGTGTTAATTACACATCGCTCTATGTAGTGCAGTCACAAATCTGGCCAATGACATATCGGCAAACGAGAAATCTGGCTTAAGATTTCCCATGTTACTAGGCAGCTTACAGGCGTCTAGTGTGGGGCCCTGGAAAAGATGGGGCGTGAAGAACAAGGAATGTGTGTACTCTTGCTAACAAATTAATCCGACATGATGGAAGTTATCATAAAGTTATGGCACGCGGGCTGGCTCTCGCTAAACACTTGATAGCGCTAATCAGTTGGCGTCTCCTGTAATTTAAAATCGATCAGACACAAGCCAATTTCCCTGCGTGGCCCGTCGCTGCACACTCAGGATTTGCTCTACCCGCTGATTTCTGTGTTGGTGCGAGTCACTCAAAGTAACTGGGGGAAGACGTTGAATTATTGAGAGCGGACAACACTTGGAACAGGTAGATCACACGGCGTCGCTGAGCTAAACACCCAGGGGACAATCATTGCACTGCATTTTGCTTCGACACAGCCTCAGCCACGGTGCTTCAACTGCAAGTCAGCTACAGGGTAAAGTGTGTCTTCACTGCAAGTCAGCTACAGTGCAAAGTGTGTCTTCAGTGCAAGTCAGCTGTGGTGCAAAGTGTGTCTTCAATGCAAGTCAGCTATAGTGCAAAGTGTGTCTTCACTGCAAGTCAGCTACGGTGCAAAGTGTGTCTTCACTACAAGTCAGCTATAGTGCAAAGTGTGTCTTCAGTGCAAGTCTTTCGTCTGTTATGGAATTTAGGATGGAATACAGAATCACTTGGCTGCACTCTGCGTGATACTAGGTGACGCTGAGGTCCAAATTTCGTGATCCGAGGTGGGTAAGCACCGTACTTAGTGGACGATACGATCGGGCTCAGTTTTGGTCAGGGTGAAGACTTGTGTGAAGCCAAAATAATATGTGGCCTTGATCCTGCAAGTGCTCGTTACCGAATTTTGTTATCGGCTGTTGCGTAGAACCACACAAGTGGAGTGGCTAACAGCTTGACGTTCCAACAACTCTCGCGCTTAAGACTTACCAGAGTCAGTTTTTTTTGAGGATAGGAATCAAAAGAACCAGAGGCTACAGGGCAAACCGTAGTAAAAAGAACAGAGATATAATCACTCTGAGCTAAACTATGTACGCACTTAGCACATCCAGAACGACATAAAAAGACACGTATATTAAGACTGGGAGATTGTGTTATATACAGATCAATTTCATTTTGGAAAAACCAAAACAAAACAAAACACAACAACAAAAACCCCTAGAAAAACCAAACATAACGTGCAGTGTCCACCATTAGATGTATCTTGCGAAAAGATAATACCAGTAGATTACACACCATGAACATCCTTATCGAGATTGGTTACTTAAAGATGACTGGGGACAATTCCATCCTAATAATAATAATAATAACAATAATAATAATAATAAGAATAAGAATAATAATGTACAACGTCCATTGTACTGAGCGCAGTATGTATTCATTGTGAGGAGAAAATAACAGTGAGAAAGCGAGACAGAGTATACAATTCTGTTTTTGCACCTAGCAACGACGACAAATTATAGTCTAGTCGCGCGTGAGGAGATTATCGATTTCTGAGACCAAGAAGCGATGTCACGTCATGTCAGACCAGGAAAACAAACACATCACGATACAAGAGCAAATCACTGTTTTCTCTTTAACACCCGTATGGAAAAGCAGGGGTTTGGAAAGCTTTAGGGTCACAGCCTACTGTTCGCACTGCGACCCCATAAAGCGGTGTTATTCAAGAACTCTGTAACACAGAAAGAAGACATTACAGTGAGTGAATACCGACCGAGTACCCGAGACGAAATAACGCAGTATCTTCCTACCGCGTTTGTTCAGAGATAAGACCATAATCAAGCTCTCTCCTCTTAGTAGCACACTTTCCAGAGGTTGTAATACAGAAAACATGGTGCGCAACCCACCACAGTAATTGCGTTGGAGTTTCTACGCAAAATTGCGCACCGAAGTGCTGAGCGGTGCATTTTTTTTTCTGAAAAGGGATAATGATCTTAGAAGAAGCAAAAGTTCTTCGGCCTTCTACTCTGAATAGTTCTAGACAAGGAAAGACAAGTGTGTTTTTGATGTGATCTACTTTGTCACTATTGTCCGATCTCATGAATAAATTTTTTAAAAAAGATCTCAAAACTAGGTCCATTTGACAACCATATCTGAAATTGCTATCATGTGTTTAGAAAGACTTATGTGAACTGTAATAACCAAGTATATCCAGTAAATAAACAATTCACAATAAATCTCTCGTTTTATGTCAAATCTTGATCCCTGTCGGCCCTTTTAGACACGGTTTGGCATTTTTTTTTTAATGCCCTTTTTGTACGTATGCGATTTGGCGCTGGCTCGAAGAAAAGTCTGGCAACCCTGACCTCCAGAATCCGTCCGAAGTCGAATACCAAGTTGTTTTCCGCCAGGTGCCAAAACAAAGTGATTTTTGCGTTCAAGGCCGAAATCGAAGTTGTTTTTTTCTCCACTTAATCAATATCCTATCCATCTCCTCTTGAAGTCTGATACTGTAAATCTGCATCTAAATGCATTTATTTAATTATTTTTGTATGTGCATCGAAATGCATTTATTATGTTAGTTTGTCAATTTAACAACATAATATCTAAATATATTATTAATATATAATAAATAATATCTAAATTAATACTGTATATCTAATAATATCTAAAATTTGAAATTTTGACAAAGGTGAACATTTTAGCAATGTGAAAATTTGTCCAATGTAAAAATTTCTTCAATGTAAAAATTTGATCCATGTGAAAATTTGACCAATGCGAAAATCTGATCAATGTGACAGGTTTTCTTGAGCAGCTACAAGAAGGTGGAAGAAAAATTGTTTCCGCATTCCTTCTCAAATATCATTGAACAAATTAAAAGCCATCAAAGCCCTACCCTGACGTGCCAGACTATCTGGATGAAGCACCTTTGTTAACCATACCACTCGACAACCTGAAGCTCTATACAGATCAATAAAATCAATAACGTGTGTCGGTATCGATTTTATTCCACCTCTACTTTCTGGTAATTGACGCCAACGGGGAAAACGAAAGACAGGAGACAAAAAAAAAAAAAGGGCGGAAAATTTCAATATCAGGTTGGAGAGCTTTAAACACCTTTTTCTTTTCCTTTTCTTTTCCTATTGACATCAAAGTGATTCACTGTGGACATAAATTATACAAAGTGCAGTATCCCGATACAATGGTTTGGTGTACATCAATTCAACTAACAAAGCGACGCTATAGCCTATTTTATACCTACCTCTCTCTCTGTCTCGCTCTCTCTCTCTCTTCTCTCTCTCTCTCTCTCTCTCTCACAACACTTTATACCTTTATACCAGCACAGTGGCTGAATTCTAGATCGAATCTTCTAGGTTTCCCCTCTCGCCCCCTTATGTTTTTGGTGTGTGTTGTGTTGTTTTGCTTTGCTTTAGCGGCCGACCGACATTAAGTCAACAGAACTTTGCAGGAACTGAGAGACAGATCTGCCCGTATTACAACCACCCTGGCTCATACCATCATGTCAGGGATCTGTGGCTGGCAGTTTTAAAGATCCAGAATGGATTTTAAATGGCAAGGCTGTCGGAACACGAGATCGTTGCACCTTTATGAACGGACAACACCACGACCGTCCGAACCTAAGGGTCGACAAATGTGTCAAAAACACGTGTGAAATCTTGTGGCTTGTATTGCCGGATAAAACTTTCCTAAGATCAATACTCACAATAGGAAAAAAGGGCACTATTGTATTGAACACTTTGGTGCGCAATTTTGCATACCAAACGTACTAAATTAGAAAAGGGCGTTGCGCACCACAGTCATGCAGTATAACCTACAACAGAAAGTTAGTCTACCCCCTTAAAAATTTGTTTGAAGTGAAAGGAACATTTATTCCTTTGTGGCTTTCCTAATGATATTCGCATTTCAACTGCCATGCCCTACACACGTTTTTACTTATCTACATATTCAAAACAGGAGATTAAACGCCTTTTGCTTCTGCACTTCTCAAATGTTTATAATTTTGACCACCTGACCTCGCCCATGTCTTCCCGCACCGAAAAATTTCATATCACAGAGGAGACAAACTAAGTTTTGTTTACACACAATTCATAGTTACTATTCTAATTGGAACCATCAGAAGACGTGTCCCAGCCAGCCAGAACTTAGACCGTGTCCTTCCTCGGACTTTTCTGGTGATTTCAGACATCACGTCCCGCCAATTTCATCGTTATTTTTCTAAAAATATTCTAAGCAGAAGATCAGCGAACTATTGGTCACGCAGTTCTCCAAAAGATTCTAATTTCAACTATTACACCTCACTCACGTCTCCCCGTAGACTAGGGAATTTCTAAACGTAGAGGACCAATCAGCTCTGACTTGTTTACGCACATCCTGTTTGATATTCTAATTTCAGTCATTAACGTCTAAACCCTACAAACGTGTGAACTTGGAACGGACCTTTTCTTACGCATTTCCAGGTGATATTCTGATTTAAATCACCAAGCCCAACATCTTTACTTACCTACATAGTCTAAAGACATGACCAACGAACACACTTCCATATGACATTCTAATTTAAACTGTTATAGCTCACCACATCTTCCGGTAGCGAAATTTTCAAAGCGGAAGACTGACGAACTTTTGCTCACTCCCTTCCCTCATGACAATCCTATTTTCAACCACCAGGTGTAACCAATCCCGCTCCGTGCGGCGAGTATGCAAATGGCCCCTCTGACGTGAGTGAGTAGTCTCTATGACGAAGAATGCCAAATGGACGCAAGGCTATCTCAATGCTTCCCCGCTCCGTGTCTTATAAAAACCAGCGTGAGAAAAGATGAGTCTTCACTGCTCAGTCCATCAACGAGTGTCACTGTGTGGTTCCAACACGCTGTTTGTGCAGTTAAATCGACTACTGTAATCTTTGCCGTTTCTATATAACTCTAGTTGGTGAAAGACAGAACGGTGTTTTTTGTTTTTTTAACAAATAAATCTTATTTTAATAATATTCAGTTTGTGCAGTATTAATATCTTGAAGCTGGTCGCAAGACACAAAGGCCGAAGGCACTTTCTTTCTTTCAGCATATGAGCATCCAAAATAATTTCAATGAAATTAGTAGATAATATACGGCATTTAGATACCGGTAGTTATATTTGCAAATTAATATGAGCAAATTATATCATTTTAATCTTATTTCCACGTCCTTGTCAAACCGTTTGTCAAGTTAGCGTTGCTTTCATACTTCCTGTTCACTAGTAAATCACAAAGACGAAAAGAAACAAACAAAAAAAATCGCAGTGTGTGATATCAGCGTAAAAGACCGTGTAGAAAATATTTGTGTTTGGAGGAAGACTGGTGAAATCTGACGTCAGAATGAAGTTTGGTCTGTTCCAGAAGACCCTGCCCATGAGAAGAGGTAAGCGGTTCCAGATTCTGACAGGTTCTTTTTGTCACAGAATAACTTTGGTATCTGCCCCAGATCTCCAGGACTTGGAAGCTCAACATGCAAATCTTGTCCTATGATTGAGCAATAGTGTGACTAGGAGCATTTCTTTCTTCAAGAATGAGATTAAAATGAGGTCGTGTGTGAGGGGGGAAGGCGAGAGACAGTACAACGATGTCCTCTGAGTGGATAGTTTTTGGAAAATAAGAGTACCATTTTGGGGCAAACAATCGCATTATTATTCAGTCTGCATTCTTGAGCTGCGCCACGCTAGGTCTTCTACGAGTCCACTGGGCAAGTCACGACGGGCATTCTCTACAGACTGATGCTCAGATAGTACTGAAAATTTATCAGAGCGACAGGTTCGGCCATACAGACTGTAAAACAAACAAACACACACACACACACACACACACACACACACACACACACACACACACGCACACACACATTTCTATACCTATTTCGATATACACAGCTGACTCAGATTGACCACGGTGCTTGTGATTAGTAATGAGTAACGACTGATATATCGCCCGCCTCGCTGTTGTTTTAAAACTACAGACCGCTACTCTGATCCTGACTTTTTACAGCTGAACACTTCCTATCGACGATCTTCGCATATAACCGGCCCGTGGCCGGTACAATACGAAGATCGACAGTATGTTGGCTTTAGTGAGGTCCAAGTTAATTTTAGTCAATGGACGGAAACTGTGATGCCAGCGCTGATGCGTTTAGATCTTGAATGTGCATGCATGTCATTCCTGGACCTAAGTGCTGTCATTATCGTTAACTGCCGTACAATGAATGCCTTGCGATACCCATACTTTACTTCAATTCCCCAATACTATGCTGTAGGTGGTAAATATTTGCAATCCAGTGAACTGTATGAGAACCATTCACTTTCAAAGAGTTAATCTGGCGACCAGTTATCAGCAGTAAATCTCCTAAATCAGGACCGTATATCCCGAGACCGTCGAGAGCCAGGCAAGAATGAAGTTATGTGAGCTCCATTTCATCTGTATGCATAATAATAATAAAAATAATAATAATAATAATAATAATTCACAGCATTTATATAGCGCTCATCCCTGTACATACAAGTTCTGAGCGCTTTATATAATAATAATAATAATAATAATAATGCGGTTTATAAGTCTCGTATCCAGGCTAATGCCCGCTCACGCAACTTCACACTATCATTACCCCAGCAGGCCTGATCACTCTAGGACTTTCTCAGCTCCCTGAGAAGCATACAGTGTCGCTGCCATTTACAGGCGCTGATCACTAGCATTCTGACAATATCTTCCACTGCCTATAGCCAGGTACCCATTTTACAGACGGGTGGACTGAGGAAAATGTGAATGAAATATAGAGAAGTAAATAAAATTATATTAGTATTCAGCTCACACACACTCTGTACACGTATACTACAATACTGACGTAAAAAAATCAAATTGGTCTCGGTCAATCAAAATATTGTTTGAACAAATGTGTTTTGAGAAGTTTCTTAAAAATTACTTAAGATTATTTGCTCTACGAATATTTTTAGGCAGTTTATTTTCATATCGAGCGTTCAAAACAAAAAATTGGTAATTAATTCTACGTCAGCCCTTGAGCATTTAGAAAGATACCGGGATAAAATTTTAACATCATTAACCGACAGATGTAGCCTGCAATATTCTTGATTTTTTTATATTTTTTTAGTATCTAGGTGCCTTACTTTTGTCACTTCTAAAACTATAGAAACACGTGTCAAAACAAACAAACAAACAAACAAAAAAGGCGTACCGTAACGATGTGCAGTGTTTTCTCCACGTCATAGAGTTTAAGGGAGATATTTCCCCCTGTGTATTAAATTTGAGGGGGGGGGGGGGGGGGNGGGGGGGGGGGGTGGAATTTGTCAGCTGTTTTTTTTTTTTTAGGAACTCCAGGTTTCTCTCAGGTAATGCAAACTCTGGAATGGAGGAGAAAAGGGAAGATCGGTGGGCGTCCAATGTATTTTCAGGGCGGGGAGGNGGGGGGGGGGGGGGGGGGGGGGGGTGGTGGAAATTTGAAATTGGATGGACGAATCGCGCGATCGGAGAAAATACTGGAGAGTGTTGTTTGAGACATACATTGGGCATGATGTTATTACTAGACATGTTTTTAATATTTCAGCAATAACAAAACCATACCACCTATTGATCTGGAATTTGCAGCACTGGCAGATAATGCCTATCTGCTAACGTGTGCCAAAAATCAGCATCATAAGATTTGAATTTTGCAATCACTAATCTTTGAAACTGAGTAAGCGATTTCTGAACCATCTGATACATCGTGGAGTTCATGTATAGTGTTGTATTCTACATGAACGAAGTTCGAAAGAAAAACACGCACACACATTAAAATAAAATTGGAAGAATGTGTAGCTGCATTATTGTCAAGAACAGACCTCAGCTCTCAGAAAATTGTTAGGTGCTAGAGATTGTTTCGCAGTTGTCTGGAGGAAAAAAACAACAACAAAACAGCATTGACCAACGTGGGGACTCAACCATCTAAAGTTGGCCACGCACATCAAACATAATTTTCCGTTTTTCAAAACTTTTTATCTCTGAAAATTATCTATGGTGCCCACTGAGTCAGTTTTGCGAAAAAAAAAGTATCGTTCTGTTTCCGTGCGCGTATGTAATATAATGCAATAAGGAGGGCTAGAGTTACCGGGTTTGGCCCTTGCGTCCAGAATTATTCCCCTTCCCCGATCAGCAGAGGCCTGTGGCAAAAACGATGACGTCACTTAAGTTCCAGCAACTACAGACACCTCTACCTGACATTGTATTATTCAATTTTTAATTAAGGTTCTAGTCATCCATATTCAAACATAAAGTTTGATAGTGTAAGCCAGAAAAAGTATTCTGCATTTTTATTGCCTCAGCATGATTTTGTTTGACATATCTACTGTTCACAGAGGAATTAAAACATTCATACCAACATGCTATCACCCGTCCGCAGAGCATTGGCTAGACAGCTTGGCCATGTGGCTACAACGTATTTGACGTAAGCTTATGGCCGCCATTCGGACTTTGAATAATGTAACCCTGTGGGTTGTCTGGGGCCAGCAGAGGCGTTATATCATTATGACAGACGCTTGAAACACTGTTTTATTGGAATAATAGAGTATCGTGTGATTTAATATGGTCTGAAGGACGATGCAGTCTTCCTTTAAGTTGATACAGACGAAACTGACGGGCAATCACTAAAAATTCTTTCTTTGTTCGTTTGGGTCAGGGTTTACGGCGCCTCAGCATGGTTATGTCTATACTGAGCCGTTTTAGTTGTAAGAAATTTGAGCGCTTCCGCAATAACGATGAGATTATCAGGGACACGTTACTGCCTCTGTTCCCACACGTAGAGGATTTTCTTTCCTGCCCCCCCCCCCCCCNNCTCTCTCTCTCTCACTCTCTCTCTCTCTCTCTTCCCCCTGCCCCTATCCCGCCCCACTTCCTTTCTCTCGGGAAAAATAGTCAGCTACTGACAGGCGAATGACAGGGCTCTCCTATTTATGTGTAAACTGAGGATGATGCATTCAAACCTGTCATGTCCGCGGGCATGCTCTAATAAGGTCCAAAAAATTGATCGTATGAATAAACTGGACCACTGCTGTGCTACGATGACAGTTTCCATATTATTTTCAACGGTGGAAACAAAACGAGGCACACGTTTATTCAAGAAGGTTACTCAGTCCGTTCCTATCAGAAAGTACTCTCTTTCTCTCCTTCGTTCTTTCTTTCCTCCCTAATTATTTCTTTCTTTTTTTCTTTCTTTCTTTCTTTCTTTCTTTCTTTCTTTCTTTCTTTCTTTCTTTCTTTCTTTCTTTCTTTCTTTCTTCCTTTCTTTCTTCATTTCTTTCCTCCGTCTTCACCGTTTTGAATGTCTGTAGTTTATGTATTGAATTTATGTTACTGGCCTAGAGCCTAATAAGGACTTAAATCTCGAACTGCCAGTATTTTACCCAAGCCTTTCAACTGTTTTCCTTTCAGGTTCCATCAGCATGGAGGACCAGCTGAGCGAGGTCGTTCCCAGGGAGTTCCTCGTCTGCCCGCTGTGCCAGGAGGAGTATCAGGAGCCCAAGTACCTGCCCTGCCTCCACTCCTTCTGCAAAGCCTGCATCGACGACCACATCGAGGCCACCAGCGACCACGAGGGCTGCTTCGCCTGCCCCGTCTGCGCCACCGAGACGATGCTGCCCGAAGCGGCAGACGAACCTCCAGAGCTGCCAGACAACACGTTCGCCAGGAGGCTGAGCTGCCCCATGACACTGCCAGGGAAGCGCGACAAAACGTGCGGGCAGTGCGAGTCCAATGAGGTGACGGAGGAGGCCACGATCCACTGCATCAACTGCGACGAGTTCCTCTGTGGGAAGTGCTCGCTCAACCACCTGGAGCAGGAGGAGACAGCCAGCCACAAGACGCAGAAGATTGAGAACTACGAGGCTGAAAACGACATGCCCATGACGACCACCACGCAGACCCCCGCGCTGCCCAGGTGCTGTGAGTACTATGACGCACTGGATATTGGCTCCATGTACTGTGTGGACTGTGAACTATCTCTGTGTGCTGAGTGCCACGCCAACGCCCACAAGGAACACCGATGTGCGGAGCTTTCCGCCATCTCCCAAAACTTCGAGAACAAGATCAAAGACCCTCTGAAAGAGCTCAAGAAGGATAAGCACACCCTACACAAGGCCCTTCTCTCCCTGGAAGGCGCCAGAAAATACACAGCAAAGAAACACCAAGACCTGAAAAACTCTGTCAAACAGCGAACAAAAGTTCTGGGCACACTTATCCAGGAATATGAAAACATGTTGATTATGGAAATTGAAAAGAGACATTCCCAAAATGTAGCAGTGATTCAGGAAAGGGAGGATGCCATTCAGAGACACATCGCTTCGATCAAAGCTGTCACAGACCTGACTGAAAAGTTGATAACATTTGGCTCGGAGGAAGAAAAGGTTGCCATGAGAAGAAAGATAG
Organism: Ellobium chinense; assembly: GCA_033807755.1. NCBI lineage: Eukaryota > Metazoa > Mollusca > Gastropoda > Ellobiida > Ellobiidae > Ellobium > Ellobium chinense. The sequence continues at coordinate 225,038 of JAWQUT010000523.1, read as the reverse complement.
GCAGAAGGGTGAGAGAACTGTGTGAAGAAGATCTGCCCACAAAACACATACAGCTGACCAAATGTGTGCTGAGCGAGCCGCAGGTGACTGTAGAGACCATCTGTGAAATGTTCGGGGAACTGAAGAGTGACAAGACGAAACAGGCCAGTGGAAGGAAGCTGCCTTCATCTCAAAGCGTTGATCTGGGCGTCATAAGCCGGAAGCATGCGCCAAGACCCTCCATATCCTCGACAGAGGAAATCCCCACAGAACTCACCGATCTGGAGGAGTATGAGGAAGGTGAAGACATGGACATGCTGAGTGCCAGCAACACGAGCGATGCTTTCAGACCAGCCTCTTCCATGCTCTCCGGGAGCGGAGCCAGTAACGATGACCTCAAGCTCAGTGGCATGTCAGCGTTGTCACCCAGACATCTGGAGGTGCCCGAAGCATCCCATACCGACTCGTCTTTCCAGTCCTCTGTGGCTCATGACGACGTGCCATGCCATAATCTGGATATCTCCAAAAAGGAGATGCACTTTCCAGACGTTGTGGCTCGCGACTGCATCAAAGGCGCTGGTGTTAACTCTCACGGAGACATCATTGTAGGAACAGTGTCTCCTGGGGGCGGCAGCAGCAAAGTGTTCATCCTTGAAAAGCATGGTATTGTGCGGGGTCAAATACTCGTGGAAAAGAACTGGGGTATTCACTCCATTGCTGCAGACGGCAAAGTCAGTCTTGTGGTGCCACGCAGTGACAACAGGTACAAGGTGAAGGTCATGTCCGGGGAAAACAACATTGATGTGCTGGTGGATGCTCACATAGAGAGCTTTGGTCTCAACTCAGTCACGGCCACCAAGGCTGGCACCCTGCTGGTTTCTGCCAATCGCTACGCCACCACCAACCCCATCGTAGGTCGGGCAGCCAAGTCCGGTGGCAACATCACCATGTACGACCAGGAAGGAACAGTTCTGCATGTCATCACTAATGACACCTTCGCCAACATCCACCCATACCTGTTTGACAGGCCTCATCACCTCGCCGTAGATCACCACGGAAACTTCTTTGTTGCCGATCCAGGTCGGCACAGCGTCATTGGCTTCAAGGCTGACGGAGAGTTCATGTTTGAATACGGCAATACGGATGCCGAGGAGGAACTCTATCAAGGCCCTGACAGCATCTGTACTGACCGCAGTGGAAACGTGATTGTCCTTGACAAGAAAGATGGACGCATTGACATTTTAAACTATGAGGGCCAACTCCAGCGATGCTACTTCCCGCCTGAACATGTCAGGTTTGTGTGTGTGACACCAGAAAAGATGCTCATGCTCATTAACTCAGAGGGTGAAATGAAATTCTATGATTACATGTAGACATTTACCACTGATACATTCAGTCTTCTATGACTACAGTAGACATTTAATACTGAATAATGTCTCTCTGATTACATGTAGACATTTACCACTGATACATTCAGTCATCTATGACTACAGTGGACATTTAATCATGATTAATGTCTTCTCTGACTGCAAGCTGACATTTAACACTGATTTATCAGTCACCATTGGAATTAATAAAAGTTAACTGGAGCCAGGAATTGTCTCATACAAGGATCAGAGATGACGACAGTAGACATTTACGACAGATTAACATCTCTCTGCTTGCAAGGTGACATTTAACACTGATTTATCGGTCTTTTGTGATTACATGTAGTATGTAGCCACTTAGCACTGATTTATAAGTCATAATTTGATTTAGTAAACGTTAATTGGCGCCAGGGACAGTCTAACACATGGGTTACAGGTTTCTTCTGTTGGTGACACAGAAGGTTTGCATGTGTGTCATGAGCTTACGTAACAGAGGTTACGCAGGTATTTGAAAGGTTGGATGAATGTTCGATCTTTGTGAGTTGAAGCTACTGCAAATACACATTTTTAAATACTACTTAATAGCAAGCACTTGATATGAACTGAACTCATCTGTTACTTTTTACTACTGCCAGCACCTGCAAAAACTATGTTTACGAGGAAACATTCAGAAATCAGTAACAATGGTCACATTATCATTCATGATATTGGCTAACCTTCTCAAATTAAATATTTTTCATGTATGTATTGTAACAAGTCAAGATTTATTTATTCTCTTAATATGTATAATGTTTTACTCCTGTAAGTGTTATTTACATGAACTATCAGATCAGGTTCACGAAAGGAGTTGGTAAGTTGTACCTGCCTGCAGCTTCCTAAGATACCTGTTTTTTTGTGTATGTAAACTTACAAACTTCTGTCAGCTCACTAGCATTCAGTCAACTGTGATGGTGACATGTTAATATACGTACGCAAAACAGTTATTTATACAATATGTACGTTTGTATAATAGTATCATCTGTAGAAAAGTGCTGTGATCCATATAACAAATATGTCACTATCAGCATGAGTCTACAAGCTAGATTAAGATGGTCAGGGAGTCCAAACTGAGCTTCATTAGTTAGTTAGTAGGCTGATTTAATACTGGACTTTTCTATTAAAAGACTGTATGTCCGTATCAAAATCATGGGATGTGCATGTTGTCTTTGGGATGTATATGTTGTCCTTTAAGCTAAACTTCAGAATAGAGGCACCACACAAATAAGTGTGACCAACGCACAAAGAAGTTGACCCTGAGCCACGTTAAAATGCACACATATCTTCCCTGTCTGAGGTGTTGACAACACATCTTGTTGTGCTCTATCTAAACTGATGCCGGTCTGGAAGGCTGACAGAAAGTATTTTCTCTAGGTTATACGAGTTTGACATTCCAACCCTCATCCTCCCTCCCCACTCCCGTCATTAATTTGTGGGCTGTAATGAAGGAAATAAGGGGAGATCAGTGCGCATTTAATGTCCTTTTTGAAGAGGGATTTTGAAATGTTAAGGGGCAAATCCAATGATCGTATAGTCTGGAGAAAACACTGGCAGGCTCTCACTACATTAGGTAGTTTGGGAAAATGAGATCTGTCGGAGATCCCTGATGTAAGGATTAAACAATGGATCAGGGTACATTTACTGCTTCCTGTAATGTCTTGGATTACACAAATAGGCCACATATACACATAGACTGTGTTGGGATCTGTCTCAAATTTTTTTGAGTATTCTTAAAAGCAGATAACCATAGTAATATCTCAGATCAAGGCCAATGCCAGCTCACACGACTTCACATTAATATTACCCCAGCAGGCCTGTTTACTCTAGAACATTTTCAACTCCCTAGGCAGCATATAGGGCCGCTGTCATTTACTGGCGCTGCTCAGCAGCATTCTGACAATATCTTCCACTGCCTATAGCCAGGGCCCCATTTCACAGACGGGTGGACTGAGGAAAATGTGAATAAAATGCATCCCAAAGGCATTTACAACATGGCTGTGATCAGGGATCGAACCCACGACCTTTAGATCTTGAGCTAAATGGCATAACCATTTGGCTGTGCCGCTGCACATGTCAGATCTGTCAGCCTGACATGCTTATTCCTCACAGATGCTTTTCAGATATGAGCCAGCCTTTTGAACCTCAAGCAGGTAACTTATGTGACTGATGAAATGTGGATAGTAAGCATATCCTTCAGCTGATTTCCAGGCTGTTCTTCCACAACACACAGAAATCCATCATAAATGATCAATCTATCATAGAATGACCCAGTGGTTGATATACAGATGATATACCCTCTGTGATATCACAGAATGACCCCAGGGGTACACTTTGTGATGGGGGGACACTTTGTGAACTTAACTTAACAACAGTGGTTAGCAGGGCCCCAATGGTGGTAGGCTTACAGGGTCTTCAACGGAATTATTGTATCAAACGCAACAATAAGCAAAGTGACAAAAAGCAAAGAAAAGCCATGAAGATAAAATTGCCTGAAGTCAAGGACTGTTCCCTATAAAATTCTAGCAATGGAGAAAATGCTTTAAATATCACTCTGAACACCACCAATAATTTTCCACCAATCACTGGTTACTGACCGATGTTAGCTCATTCGACTGATTGGGGAAGTCTTTGATCAGGGCAACCCATCCCTACCATCAGTTGGCTAAAAATACTTCCTGCATTCAAGTACAGAATGACTTGCATTAAAAACTGATCACAAATGACGGAGACACTGTGAATAACATTATGCTGGAAGCTGGAAACAAATTATTTGTGGGCCTTCATCAGCATGTTGATAAACTGTGACATGTGCCAATCAAGGTTTTAAAACTAGTTTGGTAGCAGTGGGGATAAACTGCGCCTATAGTAATCGACAGCTCTGAACAGTCAAGATATCTAAAGCCCTGACATGGTTGTCATTTTGTGGCTTAGAAACAATGAAAAAATCAACGGGAGGTTTCAGTTTCAGCAGCACCATCTGCTAGGTACAACCAAACTCCACATTGCTGGCAAATCTCTCTCTGCGTTTCTAAACACCTGTCAGTAAGAGTGAGTTTGATGTCCATAAATTCTCTTTGAAACTTCATACAGTTTTGTGGTGTCATGCTTTCTGCACATGCCAAATGTTATCAGTTTCCAGCTGCAAACACCTTGTTGCTTTTTATACCTCATGATTCTAATGTTGCTCTTGTAATTGCCAATATGAATGCAGTTGACACTCCTATTCATATATAATTCTTAACTTTACTTTCATCACACTTATTTCCATCATAGACGGTCCATTCCTAGACGACTATGTGTATATTATAGTTGCCTAATCTGAGAAGAAGGGCAAGGTTCTAAAACTTTGTTAGGCATATCCCCAAAGTATGCACAAATTAACAAAGTGCAGATACATATTTCATGAAAAAGAAGCATAATTTTATGCGTGAATATATCATCAACAGTCTTGACCAACTTTTGGCACTCATTTCTCACAAGATCATCTGAGCTGGCTGAAGTTTTGTTTGAGTGCATATCTGTTAGTTAATTCTGAATAAACATATCTATTTTTGGGCAGTTTCCACAACACAAAGATGTGTTATCTTAAGGATAAACTTGCAAATGCAGAGAAATAAACCTGAGTAATAAGACCAAAAAAAAAAATATTTACAGTAACCACAAAAAACATTAAACAAATCAAAAGAAAAAAAAAAGATGTTTGGCTTCTTATGCTTCTTTCCAAGCAGAATCTGGAACTTATATGGAGCACCTCTCTTTGAAAGACGGATTTTTTCCTCGAATTTCAGAGAATTCTTTCAAAAATGGCACATCTGTATCAGGGCTCTTTTACAGTGGCCTTGAAGTTTGTGCACTTGTGGTGAAAGGAAGGGAGGTTACATGTCATGAAAAGTTGAAGAACTTTTAAATTTCTTGTTAAACTCTCTGGCTGTGATATTGTACAGTAGAAATATGTTATTGCATACAAAAGGATCTCTTAACAGCAACTAGCTACATTGGTGTATGTGATATGTGAACTTGATATGTTGTTGCCCATTCTAGCTACATTGGTGTATGTGATATGTGAACTTGATATGTTGTTGCCCATTCTAGCTACATTGGTGTATGTGATATGTGAACTTGATATGTTGTTGCCCATTATGCCCCAATAAATATTACTTCAATGTGCTTTTCTGTCCTTTTTTCCCTTTATATGGCAATATGCATGTGGTATTATGACAGTGAGGAAGTATACAGTATGCAACTAAACCTCTAAGTATGGAAGGAGAAAAAGAAAAGGAGGCTACTTCTGTGTGTCTGGAAATGTTATATGAATTTGTTGAAAACAAGCTAGGTGTCAACACAATGTAGGCAAGAAATGAATATTGGGACAAATAAAATAATAAAAATTATACAGGGTGAGTATGCCAAATCTCAATTCATATTTCAGAAGTTTCTCAGGACTCTCCCACGAGATTTTAGGACTTGCAAGGACTATTCTGCTATAACGGAAAACCAATCATGCATACACCGTGAAAAAATGCCATAACCCACCGCAGCAGCTGAAAATTGTCCTTCCATGACTGATGAATGTGAATTTATTCCTCGCTCTGTACATTTTCCTCATGGACCTGGCTTGTTTCCAGGTTTTCCAGAATTGTTTTTGGCTTTGAAGGATGTTTCCAGGATTTTTACTCATGAAGTGAAATTGAGGGAGTTTTCCAGAAATCCTAGGGTTTCAAGAAGAAATTTCTGCACCCTGAAGAGATGCCATGTTTTGAAGGAATGTGTGTACAACAGTATATTAATATTTCTGAGTGAAAGACTCACCTGTGAATGCCTGTCAATCTCCACAGTATCCGAGTCGGGAACAAACAAGGCATAGCCTTCCTCCACCATCACATCATTGACATGGATGTCCTCCTGCTGGGTGGTGTCTGTCAAACACAGGGACAGGACGCCATCCTGGGATGAAGAGTGTGAGGTCAGAATAGGCAATTAACATGAAGTTAGGAAGGGGAAGTAATCTCTGTCAGTGCATGACACAGTGGTCAGATGCATGCCCTTGTCCCATGCCCACAATGAATTTGCTGCACATCACTTCACACCAAACCATCGATGTAACAGGTAACAGCCATGTACAGCTTTCCATAATATTACACTTGGAACACAACACACTTACACATACTGTGTACCCAAGCCTATACCCTACACTTTTAAGGTTTATGACACCTATTAGAGGGGCAAATCACTCATTGTGTACAACCCAATTAATCCGCTAATATATAAAATCCCCATTTTTTGGGGCCCTGCCAGACAGTGTTAGGGTGTAGAATATNGTGTAAAATGACCTGTGATCTAAATAAAGCATCCAATTTTAAAGTTTCAGGTACAATTTGAGCCTTCTAGATAAAAAAATAAAATGTGTAGACCTATGTATTCGCACGCGGTCAAAACCAGCCAAATGGAAATTTGGGGACCAAATCAGAATTTGAGGTGATCTTTTTCAAAAGACATTTGTGAAAAATTTTAGGCGTTGACCCATTTTTTTTCTTCCCATTAAAAGATCGGGCAAAAAGAAGTACTTTAACCTCCATGGAAGAAATTTCCCCAAATCACAGTGGTATATGTAGAATAACACAAAATGTTAATAGGGCCAAAAGAAGAAAAAACAATAGGTGTCAAAGACCTAAAATGCAGTGATTTTAATGAATTGAAATGCTTTCCTGACACCACAAGGCAAGAAACAAAATTATACAGTTTACAGCTTTTTAAGCTGTCCATATTTAATGTTAATGCATGATATAAGTTAAATCAGTTATGAACTAAATTTCTTTCAATAATTACAATCACTATAAAATATAAAGCCATGGATATGAAAGGCTGCAGGGTACAACATAGGCAAACCAATGACACAATTTTATTCTTCCCTTTATTCCCAGTAACGCCATGGAGTTTATGCATGGCCTAAGAGCTGATAGCCCTCATGCACACTGATAACATAACTTATATGTGTTAATCTTCCATAAACAGCAAGGTTGTTTTACATACTTCAGGGGCAATGCAGTGTCATAGATGAAATGTGGGGGGAGGTCTTTGGAACAGATTTTACAAAACAGAATATTGGTCACAAGGATTTATTTTCATGAGCACTATCAGATATAGAGATATCATCAGCTGTTGCCAAACCCTTGATGGTACACAGTCCTCCTGCCCCTTTCTACTCCACATCATCTTCCACTTAACTCATTCTGACAGGGATATCTTCACTGCAAATGCCGGGGACTTCGGTTTCAGAATTTTTTTTTTTTTACACCTATGTAAATTTAAGAGGCAGTAACTCACTAATTTTGGGGCAATACCAACATATTATATATCAAAATGTAGGAAATTGAATGGAGAATGGCAATAACTAAAAAGAAAAGAGTTAAAAAATAAGTCAAATACGAAATGAGGGTTAGAAACAGCAACAAAACGCAGCACTTCCTGGTTCGATACGGTGACAAAAAACCTTGATAAAATTCACCGAGTGTCCGCATTTCCCAAACAAACGATATAAATGAACCGCCTGAACCTTCAACTTCACCTTCCTTGACCTTTTAGGCGGTGTAGGGGAGTATTTTTATACCAGAACACAAGAATACAAAAAACGACGCAGGCTGCGTTGTTTCGGCAGCAGTGCATGGAAAAAACGACGCAGCCTGCGTCCCGGTCAGAATGATTAATGACAGGCAGGAAATGATGCTACAATGATGCAGTCTCTAGTAATCTACTTTGTGTAAATCTGCCTCTGATGAATGAGGAGGGAGAGGAGGCAAAGGGTGGTATCAAGATGGTAGTTGTATATGGACATAAAAAGATTGTCTCAAACATTTTCACATTAGATCCTACCTTCACATTCGTGACAAATCCAACCAGTGGCTTCCCTTTAGACAGAGCCAGCAAGCGGTCACGAGAGTGGATTGTCCATTTCTGTAACAAACATTGCAAAAGAAATTATAGTCAGTGTCACCACAGACAAAAAAAAAAAAAATTGAATCCAATAGTCAGTATGATGCAGTCCAGTCCAGTAACTTTCTCGTTTCACAATTTAAAATCAGAAGACTAGTTTGATTACATGAATTTCTAGACAGATCAGTATTGTTTCACGTTCTGCTGACCATGTAGACAGCTGATGAAAAAAGTGCATTTTCTTTAACACAACAACAGGAACAATGCTTAAGTAAAGAATACATGTAGCAACTATTAAAATGGCTATCTGTTTACAGTTATCCTCTTGGACAATCTTAGCCACAGTAAACTCTCCCAGACACATAGCTATCAATTTCACTGAGCGGATGTTTCAAACATCCATCCGTGTTTTGTAAATGAAATGGGTTGCTACTGTTACCTTGACAGACACCATATTGCAGAAGAAAGACAATTTCTTGTTCTTTACTAACCCAAAGCATGAACTCTATATAAGCCATCCCGGTTACACAACCACCTCAATACTGCCTTTATCTACTGAGGGGACCGGTTNACAATTTAAAATCAGAAGACGAGTTTGATTGCATGAATGTATAGACAGCTCAGTACTGTTTCATGTTCTGCTGACCATGTAGACAGCTGATCAAAAGAGTGCATTTTCTTCAACACAACAAAAGGAACAATGCTTAAGTAAAGAAGACATGTAGCAACTGTTTAAAATGGCTATCTGTTTACAGTTATCCTCTTGGACAATCTTAGCCACAGTAAACTCTCCCAGACACACTGCTATCAATTTCACTGAGCGGATGTTTCAAACATCCATCTGTGTTTTGTAAATGAGATGGGTTGCTACTGTTACCTTGATAGACACCATGTTGCAGAAGAAAGACAATTTCTAGTTCTTTACTAGCCCAAAGCATGAACTCTATATAAGCCACCCCAGTTACACAACCACCTCAATACTGCCTTTATCTGCTCAGGGGACCGGTTTAATGGATGACCATTCATTAATACACAATATACTTGTGACTTCCAACATGATCACCTGCACAAGACAATCACCCTCAATGTGTCTCAACATTTTTTACCACAAATAGTTTAAGAAAACTTCCAAGTTGAGAATTTGAAACCCCATAAAATCGTTTCAGCATTTTGAAGCCAATATACATGTAGCAACACATATTTACCATTTGGCATATCAACACCTTCTGTGGGACACTGCAGTGTTTTTTTCCAGATCATGTGTGTAACTGCTCGACAAAATGAGGCACACTTTGGTAGTACACATTGATATTACGAAACAGATTGGCCAAAGCCCATTTTTTTTTGTGAAAACATAATTGCTCTGATTTAATTAGCAGAAAATATATTTCAAAGACAGGAGTGACACAACCAGTTTTGAGAAAAAACATTTCAAAGTTTCAACCTAGATACAGGTCAAAACTGTTAGCACCCATGATAACACATTGATGTAACACCATTTCTTTCAGACTGAATGGTCACCTCTCCAGGAGAAAATGAGACTCTGAAAAAATCTAAACCACACTGCAGTGAATTCATAGAATATATTAAGACGATTTTAATGTAAAAATCGATCATGTAATATATACCATTCAATTATACTTTCGTCAAAATGATCCAAGTGACTTGACTCAAAGTCAGTTTAAAGGTATCTTCCCATCCTGTAAATTTTTATTTTGAAATAGTGATAGTAAACAATCTAAACCTTTAAGATATACTCTAACTCAAATTAAACAAATTCAATCCAATGATGCCTTTTGATGACTTTTATTGATTTCGATACTTCTAAGAAGTGCTCTTTGTCAGGTAGCTACACATATAAACTGGGGGAGACACTGCCCCCCCCCCCTTGTCATAAATGGGGGGGAAGGGGGGAGAGGGGGGCGTGTTGTGAATATTAGAGTGATTTTAGATTTTTCTCAATGCAAACTTTAAAATGCAGGAAAGAAGTCAACACCAGCATGTATTCAATGTATTTTTAAGAGGAGGGATGGACTTTGAAATTTAAGGGGCGAATCGTGCAATTGCGCAATATGGAGAAGCCACTGAAACTGCTTTGCCTTTTGTACATTACATTCAAAAGCGAAGTGAAAAATAGAAAAATGATGTTTTGAAGGACGGCATTCAAATATAGAACAAACCCCTGAAACATTGTGAGTATCGACTACAGCACTTCTGTTAAATAAAAAAATGTGCACTCATGTTGAAGTCGGCTTCTGAAAGGACTTGTAAAACTTCTTCAGTGAAGAGCTACCGTGTTTCCTGTCTAATGGCAAGTCATACAAAGGGACTTAACCCTTGAAAATAATAATCTTGACCAGCAGAAGTTAATTATGCTTGGAAAATTGGTATGTTGCCATATGGCAACAAGGTGCAAGGGTTAATAAAGAAGATTTTCAACTATGGTCGCAGAAGAAGTGAGGTGGAATTCCAGCTTAACCCAAGCTCACTTCATCCATAGTTTATGTGAATGCATTTAAAAGGAATGAAAGGCTATCACCAACTACAGCTGGCTGATCTTTAGTTCTTCATCTAACTCAATTTTTTTAGCATCTTCATAGTTTAAAAATCAATACTCATCAACTGTTAAAATATCTCGGCAAATATCAGAAATATCTCAACCATAACAACTGAAAGTAGATAAAGAAGTCTGTTAAAGGACAAACCATCTTCAACAAATTTTAGTCTTCTTTAAAACAGTTGAGACAGAGATGAGCCCTTTTGGTCAAGAGATGGTAGAAATGTTCTGGTCATGAGATGGTAGAAATGTTCTGGTCATGAGATGGTAGAAATGTTCTGGTCATGAGATGGTAGAAATGTTCTCGACACAACAGCAGCAATCTTATCACTTACCCCATCTGCTGGCTGGATATTGCTGAGTCTAGCTGGAATAGCTTGGATTGGCAGTTTTAGGAATTTGGTCCTGTAGAAGTAGAAACAAATAAATGAAGAATCTGCCATATGACAGACTTGCAATGATTCTTAACAAGTTTTTCACTGATATTCATTATTTTGTTCTCAGCTTCATAATCTGATTGTGCTTAGCATCATAGGTTGGAGTAAGGAAACCACTTCCCACAGATGGGTTTTAAATAAATATTCTGAAGTCTGAGACTATGACTAACTAACTGCTTGCTGGGGTGAAATGTTATTCGTAACTTTGAAGAGACACTTTTCTATGAAGATAGATGGACACAGCTTCGTGCGCACTGAAGTTAGACAGGGTTGGGCGCGTTCATGTAAAATGGGGAACTGCATTCTGTTCTACGTTCAGTGCAAAAATGGGGAACTGCGTTCCACTTCCCGTTCAGCCAAGACGATCAAATTCTGTTCCGTTCATCCCATTCACGTCTGAGAAACTAACTTCCAATTTCCGTTCCATTCCGTTCCCTTTTTCCGCCAAAATTAACATGTTTCCAAGACAGCCGATTTCATGGGAAGCGAGATTTTCAACGTTTAATGAATGTAACTTTAAGTGTCAGTGTTTCCACAGAAAATTTCAGTTCAGGGGTGCAAGATGTTGCCATGTACGTGACTGTTACTTAGTGGGGATGAACAAGATACACTACATCCCTTCTTAAATGGACACAAAAAGAAAAAAAAAAAATCCTGATTCACTAGCACAGGCACAGAAGTTAACCCTCTAGTGCCCAGCCCTATTTACAATGGCACAAAAAGTCCGAGCTCCAGTTTTTGGATCACTTCTGAATCTACAATACTGGAACAAGCATCAAAATGATGATAATAATAATAATAATAATGATAATAATAATAATAATGCGGTTTATAAGTCTCATATCCAGGCTAATGCCCGCTCATGCGACTTCACACTATTATGGTGGGGTGATGATCTTGGTTTGCTTTTTCTTTGTTCCACGAAATGTATCAGATCTGATATGCTGGGCACTAGAGGGTTAAATTTAACTGCCATCTGGTAATAATAATTGTGTGTAAGTGCAGCGTGCGTCATAAAAACAGAAAATTTGGAGCCCCTCCTCCCCCCCCCTAGAATTCACTGCAAGAAGAGAGACACAGACTGGAGATATTGCAATGTGCACATACAATGATACAATCTCAAACTGCACCGAACGTGCTAAAAATTTCCAGATCGTGAAGTATTCGAAATCCTAGGGCAGGCGTAGATCGCTATTTTTTATAAGAGTCACTATTGGAGTGAGTTCTGGCATTTATTATTCTTAATACATGATATATTCTATTGTGTGGTTCTGATTGGTGCGAGACTGGTATTGTTTAAAGGACCCCTGACAAGCAACAATGTATAATTCTGCCTTACTAAAATATAGTACACTTTAATTATGGCTGAAAATTGTTGCAATAACAACTGCAGCAATGCTTTTAATGGTAAAGAGCAGTTTTGTAGACCCATTAATGGGAAATTAATCCAAGGCGATGGTGTCATGTGGGCAGATAATGAAAACCAGTGCGCTGTCTCCCTAACCATTTGCCGCCCTCTGCTCTCTTCTCGTGTACCCTACACCACCTCTAGTTCTCTAGTTCCTCCGCCCTTTTCACAGGTTCCTACTCTAAGTTATCCATTGAGCCTTAATCTCACTTTTGATATTTATTTATTGATTTTAAGTTGGTGTTCATTTGTCAGTCACCACTCACGATACAAACCTATCGATGGGCGTAATGTTATTTCGTTAGAGAAGGACTTGAGGCAATCAAGCCACGTGACACAGTCCTGGATATCAGGTGTCATCACGTCTTTATTAGTAAGGGGAAACGCTTCACTTGCAATTAAAAGCGATAAGCCAGTCCTTGTTGTGAATTGCGGACAGGAACAGCAGCTACGTCTGGATGGCTTTCTTTACCTGACGCCATATAAAGGCAGGAGTGACAAACTGAGCTTGCCGATTCGAAGAATCACCATTAAATTTGTCAGATTGAATGTAACTTGTGATAGTAGTGTGGCGGGTACAACAGTTGCTGACAAAATGGCCAAAAAAAAAACTGGTCGCTGATGTGTGAATGGAATCTAAACAGACTTGAAGAGTAAGTTCCACTCCATTCACGAAAAAATCCCAAACTACTTTCACGATTGCATTCACAATAAAAGAGGAGAACTCCGTTCCCTCCGTTCATGAAAAAGGAACGGAATTCCTCCCAACCCTGAAGACAGATGATTGCAGTTCCAAAGCAATATCTCCCAGACTTAACATAAATATAATTTTTTGTGTGACCTGTAAATTTCCTCAGTGGCAGATAGATGGTTAGAGAACTAAACCTACACCGTTGCAACACACTTACTTGAGAAGGCGCATGTGATTAATGCTGACGCAGCAGGTGTTTCCATAGTCAACATAGTAAACCTGTAGAAGAAGAATTTAACAGAGATTATCTGGTGAGTAAAATAATTTTAGATGCATCAGATCAGCACAGATGAATAACATGCAATAAAGGTTAAGAAGTCACTCAATGAATTAAAAAACACAACTACTAAAGTGAACCCAAGGGAGCAAAGAAATTAACTGTGGATAATGGGTGCAAGTAAACAGTACTAATTGTTCCAGACTTCCCAAGAAATTTATTTCACATTCTTTTTATTTGCTAGTTTTCTCTAAACATGAATCCTCCGAATGGGCAGTCTCTGTCTTCCCTTTGACATCTCGAGCTGGTTCGGCACATCTGCTGTTACAGCAAAACATAAGTGGATGTGCCCAGCATGTAGCGATGTCTTCCCTCAACTAGCAGGATGAGACTCAACCAAACAACAACCTCTTCAACACTTGGGGCCTGGAAGACACATCTGTATGGTAAAACATCACTTTTGCTAATGTGAAGCCTGGACAAAGCCATGGCCTGATCGGGAAATGCAAACAGAGTACAAAGTCATTTGATATCAAAGCGATCAGACCGTAAGTTACACAGCAAGCTGTGACAGCAAGTAACCAGCCATCATGGCCAGACTCCCTCGTGTAATGGAAGGGTCGAGTTTTAAGGAGGTTCACTACCATTACAGATTATTGTGTGTTACAGTGGTGCACTCTGCCCTTTTTCTAAGCCAATATATTTTGCATGCAAAATTGTGGCCACAGTGCAAAACAATGTACATTTTCTGCTGGGGATGGTGATCTCTTGAACACTTTACCTCAATATACAGTGCTAAACAGTGGGGTTTTTTTCTGATGTGGATGGCAAGCTTTCTGAAACTTTACTGCAGTATCTCAACATACCACCAGATTTCAGACATGTCTAAGATAAATTAATGCATATAGATATGGCAGAGGAGTATTCAATATTTTTGTTGCAAGACCAAGTTGCAAGGAATTAAGAAAAACAGTTATCTCTTGAAGTGACTTGAACAAGACTTAAAATTTAGGAAAAATAAACTATATTAGAAGTAACAGCTGTATGATGAAATAAAGTGCCCAAGAGATCATCACCAACAAAACATAACAACACACTCCTTAGCACTCTGGTGTGCAGTTTTACTGGCAAAATGTAGAAACACTGAAAAAAACTGCGCATCACATTAATGCTTAATATACTTCTATAAATTATGGTGGACCACCTTAAGAATAATCAACTCGTTGCCATACCTTGATATTGCACAGATACTGTCAAGGAAGTGGAAAAGAAACTAAAGGAGAAGAAGACCTGGATGTCAACTCTGCAGTGAGTTGTAGGCAGGAAACAGGCGTGGTCAAAGCAAGTGGTAGAAACTGCATACCCATTGGAAGGAACAGAACTGTCCTAAACTAGATGCTAAGCCACAAAATTAGCTTGTTTTCTTTGAGGCAGCTTTTGGTGTAGGGATGAAGCACCTATGGACATATCCAGTGTTTTCTCCAGACTGCACAATCACACAATTCACCCTTTTAGTTTCAAAATCCCCCCATTCCCTTAAGAATACACTGAAGGCATGTCAATCTCCCCTCTTTCTACACTCCAAAGTTTGTATTACTTGAGAAAAACTTAAAAATCCCTCTAAACATTTGCAAATTCCTATGACTGTTCGGAGTGCAGTGAAGATGTTTCCAGCAACGAGGAACAAATGCACACTGATCACAGCAAACTTTAATTATCTGGAGACGTCGTACCTCGTAGAGCTGGTCCCTGAGGCCCGTTATAATGCCCCTGTGCCAGAAGCCATCCTCTGGGAAGATCACAGCGCACAATGTCCCACGCTTGGCAAGGGCTGGCGTCATGTTGTAGTCTTTAGATAAGGTCTTTTTGGAACTGTGAATGAAATTTAAAAAAAAAAAAAAAGGACATCTAGTATGCAATATTTCATGCACTTCTGGGAAGAGAAGTTACTGCAGAATAGCTCTTCAAAAATATTGAGTGAGTTTTGTTGCTCTTTTTTTCATAACAGATGCACCATTATCCATATGAAGAATGTTGAGATGGCAATAGATGATGGCAAAATTTTCAGGCAGCAAAATTTACACATGGGCATGTAGTCAAAACATAAGTGTTTTATCAATCTTTCTATCCATTTTATTGTTAGAATGCACTTTTATTAAAATCTGATTTATTTTCCGTATTTTGAAGGTTGCTGGCATTCTGCCTCTCGAATAAAATATGTGTTCATATTTTTATAATCACATTTTCAGCACCTGGATTTTCTTTAGGAACACTTGGTGTCAAACTGAAGAAAGGAATGGCCCAGATCCTGAGCGAAGTTGCCATTTTATCATCCAGCGGTTGACATTTAATTCTTTTTCTTGGAAAATTTGGGGACATTAAGTTGTGACGATTTCAATCTTGCCAAGTATATCTTTTGATGTTACCTGTCCATCTGGCAAAGTAAACGCAGCCTAGACCAATACAAAGATAAAGAATACCCCTGTTACCTGTTTACCAGAGCAGTTTATACCTGTAAGCCTGCATGAAGTTATGTTTTTGTTGCCAACTTATAATGTCATGAAAGTGTCAGTGTTGAGGCACTGCAAAAGGACTGTGTCTATGGCAACATCGTTCTTTTTTTCTTCTACTCTTTTCACAGAATTGTATGTTGAATGTCGTGTAAAAAAATCCCTTTTCAATTTCTTATTGTTGACAGGTGAATTTCCTCAAAACAGGCAAGACAAGAAATGTTAGGGACTCTCTGAATGAAAAAGAGAATATTCACTATACAAGGTAACTGTGTAAAAACAAGAATACTCACTATACAGCTTCCAGTTCGTCCATCAAATCTTCCAGTGCCAGCGCTGTCCGTCGTCCTCGGAGCATGATCCAGAAAAAGCCTGGGTTGATGGCGTAAGAAACATAGAGTTCAATGTACTTGCTGTTGTCATCGTTGAATGCTGGCAGGATCTGAGCTTTATAAAAACAGCCTGGGCTCACAGCATCAGTGGGGAGATAGAGAACACTTTCCTCCTCCTGTAGAGAGTTCAGGAACACAGCAAAGTTCAGAAATAATGACATGATAGAAATGTTTGGAAATGAAATGGGTGAAGACAGTGGATTGATGTGAAAACAAAAAAACTGGCCTGCAGATTACAGCAATAGCAAAGTTCCATAGCCTGTGTCAACAAGATTGCTGGTGAGTTGATAACTCTACTCTGCCTGTGAGAGTTCAAGAAAACATCAGAGTAAAGAAACAATGACATGATAGTATTGTAAGGAAAAGAAGAGGACAAAATTGGTGCACTGGGGTAAAAATTACACAAAAAAAATGATTGCAAATAATTAATGCGGCAGAGTTTGACAGTTTTGAGCTGACAGCATCCATGGCAAGATGAAGATTCCTCTCCTCTGCCTGTGACAGTTCAGAAAAACAGCAGAATAAACACATAACGACATAAAGGAAATGTTTGGAATGAAGAACATAAAGACAGTGGATTAGGGTAAAAGAAAAAAAAACTGCTTTGCAAGTTACTGACGTGGCAGAGTTGGACAGCTTGAGCTAAAAGCATCACCGGTGAGAGGAAAAAACACTCTTCTTTACCTGTTAGAATTTAAGAAAATAGCAGAGCTAAGAAATAAGGACAAGATGGAAATGTTTGGAAATGAAGCAAGATGAAGGCAGTGGATTTGAGGTCAAAAGAAAAAAAACTGGCCTGCAGATTACAACAACACCAGAGTTTTGATGGCCAATATCAACAAGATTGCTGGTAAGTTGAAAACTTTATTTTGCCTATACGGCTCAGAAAAACAGCAAAGTAAACACATAATGACATAATGGAAATGTTTGGAATGAAGAACATAAAGACAGTGGATTACGGTAAAAGAAAAAAAAATCTGATTTGCAAATTACTGATGTGGCAGAGTTGGACAGCTTGAGCTAAAAGCATCACCAGTGAGAGGAAAAACACTCTTCTTTACCTGTGAGAATTCAAGAAAACAGCAGAGCTAAGAAATAAGGACATGATGGAAATGTTTGGAAATGAAGCAGATGTAGGCAGTGGATCGGTGTGAAAACAATAAACTGGCCTGCAGATTACAACAGTAGCAGAATTTGACTGCCTGGGTTAACAAGATCTCTTGTGAGTTGAAAACTCTACCCTGCATGTGAGAGTTTAGGAAAATATCAGAGTAAAGAAACAATGACATGATGGTACTATAGACAAAATTAGTGCATTGGGGTAAAAAAGAAAAAAAAGAAAAAAAACTTGCAAGTTATGAAAGTGGCAGAGTTTGACAGTTTGGGCTGACAGCATCCATGGCAAGATGAAGATTCCTCTCCTCTCCTGCACACCATTCAGAAGAACATCAGACTTAAGAAACAGCGACATGATGGAAATGTATGGAAGATAACAGAACAAAAACAGTGGATTGGGGTAAAAAAAACCTCATTTCCAAACTGTAACACCGGTACGTTATGACCACTCAGTTGGTTTGGCCATCCTCGAAACCAGATGTGAGGACAGATGGATGAGCTAAGCCAGGTTGTAACGTGTTGAGTAGTTTAGTGTGAGATGTGAAGTGACCACCCTGGGGTCCATTCTGCAGATTCTCTACATGCTCCTGGAGGACAGAAGTTCATGAGAATACAGGCAGACAAACATGGCTGGGTGTGACAGTTTGGACTGGCAAGGTACAGAACAGTGTCCTCCTACTTCATGAATGGGTCATTTTCCTCAAATGTGGAGAACAATAACTCTAGAACAACACTGAGTGAAACTTCAAGAATGGGTTATTTTCCTCAAATGTGGAGAACAATAACTCTAGAACAACACTGGGTGAAACTTCAAGAATGGGCTATTTTCCTCAAATGTGGAGAACAATAACTCTAGAACAACGCTGGGTGAAACTTTAAGAATGGGTCATTTTCCTCAACAATAACTCTCGAACAACATGGATGAAAAAGCCTTCTGGCCATTTTCTGCTACTTGGCTTTGTAAACAGAAGGACCAGTTATGAACATACTATTAACCACAGAGGCCTGCACTTGCACATGCACATTCTCTGGGATATCATAAACAATTTTCTTAACACTTTCAAAATGATGCTAACTGAATTATAATATCTGGAACATCTTCAAATTAACAAAGACAAAGAACAATAAAAACCCATACACAAGCTACCATCGTTAGCAGGTGGCCGCATTTCTTGCTCTTTAGGCATATTAATTTCAAAGGGCTGATTCACACTTCTCTGCCAGATGTGGAGTGCCATATTTCCCACAATGGAACTAAGTACCTCTAGGAACCCTAAATTCTGTTGCATGGCATTATGAGATATATGCTACTGATATTTAAAGTTACAACGGACACAAAGAGAAAAATGTGAAGATACCTGAACATCTGGAATGTCACCTTGCAGATTCAAGGGAGTTAATTTCAGGAAAATGACCCATTTAGTTGATCAGAACAACTAACCCACAAAAATAAAAAAATAAAAAAATAGGAAATGAAGAGCACAAAAAGAGTGGACTCTGGCAAGAAATGCTTGTGAATTCTAACAGTTAAATACAACAGTCGTTGACACAAAACTGAAAGTGGATTTTCATTTTTGTTTCACAATGCATTATATTGCTGTATATCTCATTCACATTATACATATGAAAGAAAACTCAAGAAAAATATGTTTCAGATTGTCAATTTCCACATCTTTGGCATTCTGGTTTTCCTTGGGACAGGTCTAAAACAAATACACGAGCACATCTCATTCATGATAAATAAACACATACCACAATAGACAACACATATACACAAATTAGTTACATTTTAAACCCATAACAATGCCATGACACCATCAGAGAGAAAAAAAAAACATTCAAGATTCAATTGTACACGATTTCTAAGTGCTTGATGAAAGTATTCTGCTAACTTTCCATCTGTTTGGAAAGGTATTGAACAGTATTTTAACTGTAACAGTAACAGCCAAAACAATACACGATGATGGATACTCTTGGCCGAGTGGATATCCCCAACCCTGCACACTCTGAACTAATGGTGTACAACTGATTTGGCCAGGGAAGGCGGCAGCTGATGGCAAAATGACAAACACTACGCCCAATGTACAGGTGTTTGTTCAAAACATTCTTTCTCGTCATACTTTCTAGTTGCTTAATTATTACAATGTACCAATTTTCAGATCTGATTTTCAGTTTAAAGAAAAATAAACATGAAAATATGACTTTCGTGTACCTGTAGAGAAACTCTTTTGCAATGCCATACAAAGTTAACGATCTCATTCATATGTATAAATACTCAATATTATAAATAATAAATGAAGTCCATAACAAGGTCATTTCTAGTCTCTACAGTGTAGCAAGCACTCTAGTCCCCTCCCCCATTAAGTATTCATTTACACCAAAGTGAAGTCAGGAACAGGAAGCAACGTGTTCTTCCCTGGGACAATACAGAGCAAGCTGTCCTGACTTCAGATTTGAACCCACTCAACCTTAAATTAAAGAGTCTCAGATTACAAGAATAACTCACAAGCTACAGTACCTTGCTGTCTTCTCCAAAATTCCGGCATTCTGCCAACCCTGCATGACCATTAAAAAAAAGGCACATATGTCAAGTTAGTGGCTCACCTTCTCTGTTGGGGCAACCATAGGCTGGTACTGATTTTGTAGTTTATCAAACTTTCGAGGACCACCAAAGGATTTCGAACACACCACGGCATTATCTGGGGAAATAATATGACAAAAAGAATAAATATCCTTCCATCTGCATCTGGGTAAAAAATGAGGTTTCTTTACTTCAGTAATTCTCACTCCTTCAATAAAATAAATGACAGGATGAGTCAAAACTAACAATACATTTATCTAAGATAAAAATGAAAATCTGCGGATGGATTTGGTCAGCTGGTATACAAATTCACAGTTTAGTCTTAGAATGTCAAATCTGGCAAGTCATCCACAATTAACAAGGAAAGATTACTGAGACATCCACCATTTGCTTGGGGTGGCTCCTCAGAACCCCAGGGGGAATTACAGAGGCCGTTTTGTACATTGAACCAAAGGTATGAGTACACAGTCATGCAACAGCAAAGGACACTTAAAATGTCATGTTTGCCCAATTTCCAGCTGTGTTATGCATAACAGTGTCACCCAAAGTTGCCAAATTGGCTTTAAAAAGGTCACTTTCTTTGAGAGGTCTGATCACAATAATTTTACTACGTGAGGGGCAAAATAAATGCATGTACACATGGTATAGGTTTGGTTGCTCCTTCCCCCTCCCACCTCCTCTCTCACACAGCCCTGGGACATCTCAACAAGTTTTCTATATTTATCACAACTGAATCAGCTCAACGCCAATGTTACCCTGCCTGCTGTTACCAAAATATGACTTCTTTCATACTAATGTCACTTCTGGTGTCACCTGGCAAAGAGTGTTAAGGATGGATCAATTTCAGATCTGAGTTTGGATTTCGAGTAAAAACTCAGCCTCTGAAGATAATGTTTCACTTGTTCTGCTCATTTCCTTCCTTATATCCATTTCCGCTCTCTCCCCCTCCAACCAAATGCTAAGTCACATCGTATTCTAGCCCTAAACCAAGTGAAAGTTCTGCCTTTTTTCTCCGTAATCTTGAGAGCCAAAACTCCTAAATTTTCTTACCTGAGGCATCCAGTGATATGAAGAGAATGTCTGAAAGACTGTGTAGAAACTGTTTGAGTCCTCCTGCCCCATATTTGCTGATATCTAAAACTTGCCCAGTCATTTCCTGTAGAGAGAGACCAAAGAAGGCATGTATTAGTGTGTAGGCCCCATGTTTGGATTTTCCAGAAAAATTCCTGAAGAAATCCCATGAGGATGTCAATATTTTTCCACGAGTTCAAACAATTCTCGTGCCGACGTTCAGTGAATCAACTCAAAAAAAAAACAAACAATAATCAGACCTCTTAAGTCCGCTCCTTTCCAGTCTGGAAAACTTACAAATTTCAGGAGATTTTGCTCTTTAGAGCATATTCAAGAAGAAATCCATATGCTCCTGACATTCTAACAAGATATATGCATCCTGACGTGTAGCAAAATACAGGTAATTTGTAGGCCCGCTTCTGTTGAGTATAGTAACAGACTATATAAGCATCTCTTTGCTGACCTCTGAGCTCACTGGTAGAATTTTGCAAGCCATTGTCAACTAAGCAGCCAGCAGATAACACATATAACGGTCATTATATGTAACAATGGCCATGCAACCAGTGAGGGGTTGAACCCGGGGAGCCTCGCACTATGAGAGTTAACCCTATGACGGCAGATTCCCAATAAACTGGGAATTTTCATGATGACTCACATACATGACTTG
>JAWQUT010000523.1:184065-203003 GCA_033807755.1 Ellobium chinense | reverse complement strand
GGGGGCCCAGGAGCTCAAGCACAGCAGGCTGCTAAACAGAAGAAGAAGGTTCATGGGATTAAATGCTGAAACACTGTAAAGGAGAGATAAGTCTTTTCCTGTGATAGGGAATGGCCCTGGAGTATTGAGATTCTCTGAGCCACGTAATATCATACTGTGGACACTGAAACTCCCCACCACCGAACCACAAACTAATTCTGTACCAGCTAAGACATGTCTTGGTAATCCTTCTTACATGTTTGCAATCATTTGTCTGATGGTCCACGACAATCTTTCACAGCAGTCAAATTTTCAAGACTCAGTTATTACTTGTGGCTGTAATGCTCATTTTTTTCATTTTTTTCATTTCAAGCTTTGATCTTTATTAGAAGCTGAGATTTGCATGTTTTAAGTTCAGGATGTAAAACAGAAAAATGGCCTTTAAAGTTGAGAATGGTTTTCATGAGTCAATCTGTTTTCTCAATTCAGTTTTAATATATGCAGAATTCCAAAGTCAAGCTTCTGGAGGATGTTGTTAGAATATTTAATTAATTGACAGTGAAAAATTCCTCAATGATTTGGAATGCAAAAAGCATATTGTTGGGCACTAAACACAAAAACTTGGTCTGCAACTGCGGATGAACTTTCCAGGACTGCCATACATTTGCCAATACTTTTTGTGTAGGAATATTACTCTAAGACTCTCATACATTCTTTTAGATCTTAGGGCAGTCCGCTGCTTGTTCACTGTATATTATTGTGCATTATCATGGTGTGCACTGCCCTACTCTAATTCAGTACATTTGTATACATAATTGCACACCACAGTAGTAACACTGTGCTTTTTCTTGTTGTGAGTGATAATCTTTTGAACACTTTATCATCATATTTAGTTGTTACTTCACTAACAGACATTGCCCACGTAACCAAGGAACATTAATGTACTTAACTGCGGAGGCATTTTCTTTCCTGAGCTTAATTCTCATTATGTTGATTTGAGGACCTGAGGCACCTTGTACTAGAAGAGTGAAGATAAAATACTGAGACAATCACCATCTTCAACAGAAAGAAATGAACTGTTTAACAATTTGATATACTTTTGCCTGCGAAAAGTATTGAATTTAAAAAGGGAAGTATGGATCACAGTATTCTACAATGGAAGAGCGGTGGATCACCATACCGTCTTTTCACTGAGTTCATCTACATTTACAATACACCCAGCATACACAAAAGGAGATAAGCATACCTTGAATGTATCCTGAAACCTGCCTAAGGGTATTCCATCTGGATTCATGCATAGCACCTGCGCAATGGCCTCTTTAGTGTTCCTGTCCACCTCTATGTTCGGTGTCCTCTTCTCTTGGACGTGTTGACTTGTGGTTGGTGCAGAGGAACTGTCTATATCAGATATAAATGAAACACATCATGGACCCATACAAGTACAGAATTCTTTCAAGATGGGCGGAACTAATTTTATTTTGGTACTGATCTCCTCCTGGCATTTGGCCATTGGCCCTCCGTATATATACAAAGCGACTCAGCTCTAGGCTCTGCAATGAAAAATTTCCAGGTGTGGGCTTGTGCACTTGTCTAGATGGAGAGAATTAATGCTATGAATCAAGACAAACTGATGATGAATCCCCATTCCTCTTATCTACAGTAGAGCCTGTGTAATATGACAGTGCTTTACTTGAATTTTTAGGTAAGCCAAATAAAATGAAAATTCCCCTCCAAAGGTTCTCAATTCTTAGTAAAACATTTTCTGTAACCAACAAACGAGTTTCAGGGAACCTTCAATAACAGGACAACAGATGGCCACTAAAAGAGGAAAAGTAACAGATGATAGAGGAAAAAATAAGCCACTGCCAGCTCAACCTAACTTCCCTCATCCACCAGTGGTTGAGCACCTAGATTACATTAAATATTGCGTTGGTCATAGGTGATCACAACATTTGGCGTTCTCTAGCAATCCAACTTAAATGAACAACATATTCAACTCCATGCTCACTGAAACTAAAGAAAAATTAGAACTGCTCAGGTATGACACAAAAAATTTTTTGAAAAATGTATAATGGATTTATTTTAAAAATATTCAATGTTTTGTGATTAGACACTTTTCCAAGATTGACAATTTGTGATATAACTCCATACTCATAATTATTGTGGAAGATGACCGTTTCCCTTTAAATTAAACTGTAAATGGATAACATAAAACTTGCTTATCATGCCAAGATTTGACTGGCCCCTTCAATCTAATGTTAACAGGATTCTAGTGCCTTTCAGTCAGATGAACTCATGTTGCAAGCTCAAACAAGTAGACGGAATCAGAAAGGTTTGGCTCATTCCTTGAAGGAGGTACTTTACTGTCACAAAGCTTATAAAAGCAGATAACATGGTTTCATCTCACCACCATTAGTCCATAAGTGCATTAAAAGTCCTATGCAAGTTGCACTCCAAAGTACTAAATGAAGCATATTTCTTTTTTAAGGGAAATGATCTTAGAATCACTTTGCTGGACTAGACAAAAAAAACTCAGTTTGGTGTGAGACTTAAAAACTGATGGTGATCAATTTTCTACTAAAATTTGATGAGGAAAGTGAAATTTTGTGTAAGGGAAGAAGCTTCTGGTGCATCAATAGATGAAAGGGACTTCTTGAATACAATATTAGCAGGGTACTTTCATGAGTGCACCAGCAACAGGAGTAGATCCATATGATTCATTGCACAGACCCATGCAATGTGGCTGAAACCTTGTGGTCTGACACATCTTTCACAAAAAAGCTACGCATTTGCTGACTTTAACTGACCAGAAAGGACCTGCGCATACCCTTGCATTTGGTTCATTTCATGATTAGATTCCTTCATGTTGTATTTTCGGTTCTGGAGCTTCAAAATTTAATGAACCTCTTCACTGCCAGGGATCACACATAATCCTTCTAATTGAAAAACAGGAATCAAAATCACTCCAAATCCACAAAAATGTAATCAAGATTTTCTTAGGAAAGGACACACCGAGTACTAAACAAATAAAGGGAAGCAGAAATGCTGTTTCATTCATGTCTCTTCTTGTAAACACATAATTTAAGAACCCAAAAATTTATCAGGCATGTGAAAAGGTTAATTATGACTGTTTCAACATACCAAGTCAGAATTCATGGGAGCTATATCCCATTTTACAATCATTTGGGAGGGCCTAGAAAAATCAGAGAGAATAAGGAAAGGGGACAAAGTGATAGACAGTTTTTTACTAACCTGCAGTGGATGAATCCACATTGGCTGGATACAGGTGCCAGTCGCCCTGCGGGTGAGGCCTTTCAATCCTGATGATGTGGGAGAGGTCAGAGGCAAACTCAATGACACTGTTGTACCCATATGTCTTGAATGGCAGATCTTTCTTGAACAAACCCTGGAGAAAGGAAGTTTGAATCACAGTTCATTAGAAAAAGCATCTAATAAAAAAAAAATTACTTTTTAGTATTTATATTCCAAATCCACTAAGTTTCCGACATTTAGCGCTGGTTCAACAATGAAGGTTTTATCTTCCATCAAGAAATGTTAGGAAATGAAGACAGAAAAATTAGATGAGAATATGCTTTCTTCCCTAACACTAACCTCCTTAACATAAACACTGACCTAAGTCAATTATGGGAAAAACAAAGACAACAATACTTACTTAGTGGATTTAGAATATAAATACCAATTAAAAAATACAAAGAGTGAAACTCTGTTCCAGAATAACGTGTGACATAATGTATTGTGACAATAACAGGACAAAATCAACAATCCTCTGGCACAACATCAATCCAGAAATCAGAAACACTGAGATGCAGGAGGTGGGATGGGAAACAGCAGGAAAATCACAACTGCTGGGCACAGCATCTACTTGCATCCTTTGGTGGCTGGTTCATCCAATTCAATCTGGGCACCTGGGGCAATCACCCCCAACCCAGCGTGTCCAGAGGTGGCGGATAATGGAATAATCCCTAGGCATGTCAGCTGCGAATAACCAATAAGCAGTCACGGAGCAACTGGCAATGGCTCTAGACAGTGAGGTGGGATCACAGGTTGGGTAATGTGCTTCCTAGTAAAAAGTGCCTCACATGCTCGGAGACAGGGTCATCAAGCGAAACAAGGCGCTATCATCAAGCAAAGCGAAACAACCTCTTCCCTGGGCAGATGAGGCTCATAGGCTTTGGAATGCAGCCCATCCAGGAGAAGGAAAACTCTGATCTCAAATCTCCGCTGCCTTGCAGGATATGTCATGGTTGATCAACGGCTGTGGGAGCAAATCCGGAGAGAAAAGCACGCAGAAGTCCGAGAAGTAGGACCAAAAGGTACAAACAGACTGGAAAGGTGTCACAGCTGAACCCAAAAACACAATATCACGCAACCACTTCCACATGTCAAACATCAACATATATCCAATCCTGTGACACCTGGTATTCAATGGCACTGAAGTCAAATCATGTTACAAATACATGCAATTGCTAGAATATACAACAGATTCCTGTTAACATGAAATTCAAGAGACCAACCAAATCTTGGCAGGTTAAATGGGTTTTGTTTTATCAAATTATAGTGGAATGTAAAGGGATATAATAGTCCTTTAAGACAGTTGAGGGCATGGAGTTCTACATTATGTGCTGTAAGGTGTTAGGATCTCCACATGCTTGTCATCATCGATGACTGATGCAATATTTAACATAACTTCTATGAGTTTGACCACCAATGGACAAGGGATGGGAAAACTACAGCTTGGTTTTTTTTCCCCTCTCTCTCTGTCAATTCCTCTAGTCTCAGTGGCACAACTCCTGTCATGTTATCAAAGGTTCCCTAAAATTTGTTATCAGTTACTGAAAGTATTTCACTATGAGTCAAGAGGGCCTTAGGACAAAGATTTACTTTTCGTTTGGGTTAATCAAGATTTCAGGTAAAGCACTGTCATGTTAAGTGAAATTCTACTGTATTCTCTATGCTTTAAAGATTTCTTACCTTGTATTCAAAGGGCAAACGACTGGCACAAATCCCTTTTGGCCTTTTGGCCATTATCTGTGAAGTAGAGAATGCGAAGAATAAATGTGTTGCAACTTGTCAAAATGACGCTTATGATGTTACTGCTAGACTTGGAATTGAAATATCCAGCTCTAAAGCTGACTGATACAATCCAGGGTTGGGATCATATGAATGCTGTTCGTGAACTTCAGTTCTCATGAACTTGATCTGACTTTAATAGCTATTTTGGATGGACTGATGTATATCTGAACTGTAGATATTTTGGCTGCTTGATCTGAACTTTAATTATCTACCTAAATTTCAATTCAGTTCACATTTTATTAAAAAATCAAAACTGAATTTCGAAATTTCAAAAACTAGAAGAAACTTATCTGATCTGAAAACAACTTATTTTTCATGAAACTGAGCTAAACTTGATCTTAGGGCATTTTCACTTTGTGAACTGAACTTGATATAAACTTGACTTTTTTGGTGAACTCGCCCAACCCTTATACAATCTACATTCAATTTTTTTGGGCAGAAACAGAGTAAAATCATTTTTGTACACAAAATTATGGCTTTATGAGCAAATGGTTACTGATTACAGACAATTTGTTTTTTTTTCAGTCAAGGCAGATTAACAGCCTATAAGAATGAAAAATTCTTCCTCAAGCAGGATTTTCCTAGGTTTTTTTTTCCCATTACATGAGGCCACTCCAAATGATTAAATCTCAGGCCAGAATTATGCTATATCAAACCTTTTCAAGTACATACATGGAGCAATCAAATTCCTGCCGCTGGAATTGGGGGAAAAAAAAAACAGGTTGGGTGCAGCCTTTAATCAGAACATGAGCTAAAAAAAATAAATTCATAGAGAAGTTGAAATCTGAATACTTGTCTGATATGGTCTTGTATAACCAATGGAACATTGCTTGAGATGTCCAGAGCGTTGGTTTCACAGTCACTGTCAGCTTTTTTGTCCTCCTTCGAGTCACTTTGCTTTAGTTCTTAGCAGAGAAAGATGGAAGAGTTCAACAAGTAAGTTAAATGTCTGTAATTTCCAAAAATAAACAATATAACATAAAACACATGAAATAAATAGCAAACAGTGGTAACTAAATATGCATTTTCTTTGATTTTTTTATATACCCGACACTGACTGGCTGATAAGTTGTAAATCATCCTATTTACAATCTTGCAACTGACAGTGAATAGTAGATGCATTGTAAATTGTCAATGTGCTTCGAAAATGGTCTAAATAAGATTCTGGCCACATTCAAAGATGAGGACCATGTTGTTTATGAGATCAAGATCCCTGTGGACATGTTAAAAAATGTGAAATCGGCCACTATTTTCTTGCAAAAATAACTCCAGTTCCAAAATTACACACTGATTATTTTTTTTTGCTTTGTTGTAGTAATGATCTCCCTGTATTCTCTAAGAAGTGCCAACAATGATTCTGACCATTTTCAAAGCAGTGACAAATTGTTCATCATGTTCACATAAATGCTGCTGTGTGGTTCCCTTAACTCACTGGCGACTGACCTATTTCTGGCAGTCAGTACTGCTGGGACTGATCTAAAAAATGGCTGCCACCCCACTGGGACTGAGGATTTTGGGCTGTTTTCAAAACATCACTGCATGTGTAAAAGTTGATACTTTTATATGATTTTTTGCAATAAGATAAACATGAGTTCTAACAAAATATGAAATCAGATTTTTGATGCATACAGTAGTTTTTTCTGGAAAATTAATTTTGTGACCTATATAAAATGCAGATGTAGATGGACCACCTCGCATGTTTTGCCTTACTGCAGGTCGTAAGGGTACAAAGGAAAGTTCAGAATCACTGTCCTCATCATGATTATTCAAATCCTCAAGTTCTGAGTCGGTAGACTTAATGTCAGAGCCATCTGCCATGAACTCTTCTACCACTTCTCTTGCTGATCTGAGCTGCCGTAGAGACATTTGGGGATAAAACGATCGGTTTGAATTTCGAAAAATGCTTCGCGTTCTCCAAACGGGAAGTGACGAAATACGCAAGAAAATTGTGTAAACATACTCACAGAACAGTTGTACAATATTTACGAGCAAACACAAGGACTGGATTTACTTACAGATAATTAATTCTGTAGGATGTGTATACACGTCGTCAGTCACCAAGCAAATAATGGCGGACGACGTTTATACACGTCGTTAGTCTCCAAGCGAATAATGACGGACGACGTGTATACACGTCGTTAGTCTCCAGTGAGTTAAGGTGGTCAATTCCAGGAATGCCACTCACTCTTCATAAAATTCTCTGAACATTCAGCAATTTCAATGCAATATAGTCTAAAATAAGTTTTTATTAGCTAGCAGTGAGCTTTATAGCACAGGGATGTTTTTAAAGTCAAGAAATAAACTTTTATGTGAATAAATAATTATGTTAAGTGGGTTTGGTTAGTCTCTATAACAGAGGGGGAATTTCCAAGGCAAACAGGAAAGTAGAGACAGAAAAAAACCATTTTTTTTTTCTTAAATTTTGAGTTTTCTATGCAAGCTGTTTCTCCAAGTGAAGTCACATGATGTCTGACTACCATCAACCTTCTCTGTTTTGAGAGAATTCTCTGTAGAGTGACATCCCTGCAGTTCCCTCTCATCCCCGTATAGTGAGAACCATTTATAACACCACAGTTTTTAGCAGGAATCCAGTTTAAATGATGGAATTACAAATCCCTGCTGTCCACTCTTCTTTGTTATTGTTTATTATCATAATGGGCAAAAGGAGAAAAAAAAATCTAGCATAACTGTCAGATTACAGTTCAAATTTTTGCATGCATGGTGTGGTATGACAATTAGTGTGTCTGTAAAACCAAGCTGAAATAATAGTTGTTGCAGATAACTAGATCTTGGGTTTGATCTGTTGCTACAACAACAGACTCTGCCTGTTTTACTTAGAGTATTGAATGTTATTTCAAAGGTGATTGCATAGTCATGTAGTCACATGTGAATTATCAAAGAGATGTCTGCTGGTATGGAAAATCAAGTATGTCTGTCCCAAACTTTTCATATGTTTTTTTTTCCAGCAGATAAAGGCCACATAATCAAAATGAAACTACTTTACTTGTCTAGGTATCCTATCTCGGAAACAAAGGCACGCACTTATAATGGCCAAATTTGGAAAGTCCTGACCACCCCTCAATAACCGGATTCTAACGTAATTTAACAGGGCACAAATGAGCAAGGGAAAAACATAAACATAAAATCAGGTACAAACCTAATGATGTCTGTCCCTGATTACCCAGATTCAAGGATTTACCTTCACAAGCCTCTATGCTTCACTCATTCATCCTCCTCTGACCTACCTATTGGGCTGGTGTCTTCCTGCAGTGGTGGTGGCGGCGATGCAGAGGATGGTGGCGACCGAAGTGATGGTGGTAAACGTGAGACCACAGTGTCAAGGGATGGTTTGGCGAGAGGGGGTGCTGGAGCACCATCAGATGGAATAGGGCCATTGTAATAGTGGTGCTGGTATTGTTGGTTAGACAAGTGGCGATCACGAGGCTGTCGTCTCTGCCGCTGGTGCAAGTCATCAAAGGTCATGGCTGCCTCAAGGGACATAACTCTGATTTCTCCACTCCCAAACTGCTTCAAGGCCACCATATCCTGCATGCTGGCCAAGAGGTCATATTCCCCTGAAAATCCCATCGCCATAGGGTCAAGAGGTATTCCAAACCGGCTACGGAATATTGAGCAAATGTGAGTCAATGGAAGTCCATCAGGGTGGTACTGTACAACAAGTTCATAAATTTTGCTGCGAACGTAAGCTGGTACAGATGGCATACTTCTGTGCCTGGCTTGCATGCGTTGTTGCTGCTGGCGGAACCGAGGTGGTGGCCCGCTGTCCTGATGAGCTCGCCAGTTAAGCGAATCACTACGGCCACTGCCGCTTACTCTTCCACTTCTACCTCCTCTTCCCCTTCCTGACCGAGGTGGTAGAAGTGGGGAGGCCTTGTTCCCTCTTAATGCCCCCCACTTTTTCTTTGTGTCCACCTTCTGCTTGGCAACCATCTTCTGAATATGCTCAGTGGAAGCATTGGAGACGGCTGTAAGGACCATGGTGCCATTTTTCCATGTTACCTACAACAAACAAAACAAACGACTTTTAATTATCCCATAGGGACATTATTTTACAGTGACATACAATGTTACACATCTAATTCATAATACAGACAAGCACAGTATATATCATTCGACAAATGAAATCCAGAACAAAATCACTGCAGTACCCTGGTTTCTTCCTGCTCTTAAGCCAGGTACTCATTCACATCTGAATCAAGCTGAGCCACGTGGGGGAAATTGGAGTGAGGTGTCTTTCTCATGGATATTGCAAGTAGTTGAGCCCCCAAAGCCAGACTTCATGGTCTTCATTTTATGAGAACTACTCACAAAGTTGCATGGCCATGCTGTCTGCCTTTAATCATAATTTAATAATTTTATAATATTAAGAACAAACTTAAAATTCAGCAATATAATTTGACTTTTAATTACCAAACTTAAAAGACAACTGCACGACACTCTGCAGTCTGTACACACAAAATATTTTGTGTGTTTGAAAAAAAAAAGACCACCTCTTTTTCCATCATTACCAAAAATATAAAGATAAACACCATATTGTTGGTAAGATCAATGGCTTATGTGGCTAGCCAAGGACAGGGATGCCAATGCCAGACCAAAAATCCTGAAAATTGTGTGAGCGAGCAGCATATTGACGTTTTTGACAGAAGCCAACCCAACTGTTGTACTTTTAATTCTAAATTATTTTCCACAATTATAAGGCACTAAAATAAACATTAAAACCAAATAAAGTATAAAAGAGAGTCAACTTCAGAATTAAGTCTACATACCTAAATTTCTTCTGCACAGATGCTTGATATGAATAAATATACCTACACACAGCATGGAATAGCCATAGTCAGGTGGAAGAACTGCAAACTGTCACTTAAGAGAAAAATCTAACCTTCACTTAAGAGAATCTGACCTATCATTTCATATTTACACTTCTTCAGAATACATTACTGCGAAATTTGAACCAGGTGGACAGTATTTTACCATCTCCTTACCCATAAAGCAAATTTGTCATGTCTTTTTTGGTCCTGATAAAATATGCACAAATGAGTAGTGCTTTGACTTGCAGAGTTCAAACTTAGCTGGATCCAATGTTTCAAGCCAAGTTCACAAAAAAAACTGCTGCAGGCTTGGCTGCATTTTCTTTGGATGGATTCAGAGTAGGATTGTTCATTTTTTATCACTGACTTTTTCCATGAATGATGACCGAGCACACTGATAACACTTTCTAATTCAACATTTACGGCATTATTCTCTACACGAGTTTAGCGGATTCCGCAGAGTGGTAAATATAGCACTGGTATTCCCCTGACCTCGTTAGTGGCACAACCAGGCACAAAATTCTGATATATGTCTCCCATTCGTCTTTCATGAATCTTATCTGGTTAACCCCGGACTTTTTTCCCCCCACTGCTCAAAATACAAAAAATCCAGATTTTCTTCCCTGCCACTAAAAATGCCGCAAATTCCGCATTTATCCAGAAAAATTGGCATCCCTGCAAGGACTGAAATACACACTTATTCCCATAGTCTGCAAGTTATATTTTCCTTTAATAAGTAAAGACAGTAGGTAACTGTGTACACATCTGAGTTTTTGTCAGGTAGAAATGTTGACTTCTATTCTACAGTCAGCATGATTTTAGCAGATTTTCTTTGAATTTTCGCTTTTCACTGGGATGATCTGTGGCTCTTTAAACTATCATGTCTAGAGCCACGGTTAGGTCTAAATTTTAATAATACTTCATTAAAAAGTACATAAAAGCTTTTCATGAAAAAAAAAAAAGCAACATTAAGCCTCATTTTGAGGGCTGTAAGACAGAAATCTCATGTAACTTGATTACTGTACCTGCACGACATCCGGTATATCTGCCAGAAATTCCTCAGCACTGGGATACCCCAACTCTTTGCCAGGAAGCTGTTTTCCCAAGAACTCTACATAGTCTCTTTTCAGTTCTTGTATTGTGAGTCCCACTGGAGCAGAAAGTAGCAGAGATCTTATGCCTTTGACCGCTTCCTCTTTCTTCTTTGCGAGGTCCGTCATGATGCTGCTGAAAGGTTATAAAACTAAATAGAACAAGCTACTAAGCTAAAATATATCATCAATCAATACTTGAGTTCAATCAAATCTAATAACATCAGCTATGCACCTGCTAACAAAATAATTGGATTTAAAATTGCATTGTTAAAAAAAACTGATAAAGTCTGACCATCAGCTCTCTATGTAATTTCAGATCATGTTACCCCTATGAATTTTATGCATTTGCAAGTGAGGGAAACAGAAACAACTTCACAAGGATGATCCTTGAAGAGTAGTAATTTTATTAGCAGCCTACGCTCAAACTACAGTCTACTGAATCATATCTAGACTAGTCTTTTAAATCTAGTAGTATAGAGCAAGAATGTATGGACATGGTGTGGCAATCTGAGAACCTTTTAATTTTTATAAACTTTATTCTTCAGATACTGGTTTTGGACATCTCACCTTTGTAAGCCCTGTGCCAACAAAAAAAAAAAAAATCACAGACACATGGAACTACAATAACTGTAAACCTGCTAACACTAACAGTCACAGTGTGGAACTCTTCATACTTCATGAGGAAACTGGAAAAGTAGAATATAATAGATCGGCTTTCTCTGGCAACAGCATTGATTAGTGATTTAGTCGAAATATCGATCTAGACTAGTCCATAACCTGCCTATGACTAAATGAACTGCATCATTATCCTTGCGGTGCTGTCCTTCGAGATAGCCAATAGATCTAGACTCTAGATCTTGAGACTAGAATAAGAAAGACGAATAATTTAGGGCCGCCTACAGCAGTACAGGAAACCATGGACTGAATGAAAAGTAGTGCTCTGAAGGAATTCTAGATCTAGTCTACAGAGAAACGAAATTCACCTGGGCACAGACCATTAGAACTTTTTTTTTGTTTCACATCTGACCCGAAAACACTGCCTGAGGCTCTGACTCTGACGCTATGACTAGACTGGACTAGACTAGAGATTGGTCACTCTTTTTAGTCTTAGGACTTTAGATCTATTGACATTGACCATTGTCAGTTGACCACAACCACAGACCAGCTGTGTGCAACTCTTTAGTTGGTCTGCATCACTTACCATGGGAGTGTTGTTCTCGTAAAAAAAAACACCAAATACAAGCCCAACCTTACTTATGAATGTTTGCTGTCGTCTTATTCAGTTTCCATGTTATTTTCTTTAGTCGGTTTCTTTAATTTTCACATGGAGGACGGCTATTACAAATCCAAATTTTAGATAGCGCCCAGCAAAAAAAAAAAATTGCATCTTATGGTATCCTTAAACGAAATAAAACATTTTTTTATTTGAATTTGAGCATGTAGACAACAAAATTTACAAACATTTCGACATGATCTTAGACGTTGAGCTACACTGGATATTACTTAAAGAAACGATAGATCGTGTACTTCCCTTAGCACCACTCAGAAATTTTATCTACCAAATGCAACACGCCATACTGCCTGCCCGGCCCATTCCCTAAACTTCCATGCTTGTCTTCTTGGGTCAAAAGTGGTTGTTTGTCAGGGCAGAAGAGCTTCTTGCCACCCACCTGCATAAACTGTATAATAAATGTGTAGTGTGAGTGCCCTAACTTTTACTAGGGTTGGGAAGATTTGAGATAAGATCGTGAACTTTAGCTCAGTTCACGTGAACTTGATCTGATCTAAAGAACTATTATTTAGACGAACTGATCTGTATCTGAACTTTACTGATTTTGGCTATTTGATCTGAATTTTGATCTAGGACCGTATACATAATCCTTACGTTAGTTAACGCACTGTGGTAACCACGGGAAACTCCCAAAACATTAGTATTGTTAATTGTAGTTAACGCAATACGTTAATTAAGATGTGGATTATGCATACGGCCATGGGCGAGGGAATGAAAACAGAGCAGTTTGAAAGGGGAGGGCGACCTTTTCCACGTTTCTATCACTTGGAAGGATCATAATTCCACTTCTATTCGTTTGTGTGTGTGTTGTTGTTTTTTTGGCTTGTTCTGACATATAGCAGTGTGAAAACCGTATGCAGATTCATCTCCAGCCTTAGAACATATAAGAAAGAAGCTTATAAAACATGCTATGCACTCATGAATTTTTAGCATAATTATCTGATGGATTTGTTTGCACTGTGACTCAACATTGTACCCATATAGTTCTCACAACATGTTTAATCTGGCAGGGACTACTTGAACACTAAATTCACCACAAAATGCATCTACTCTTGATAATAGGAAGGAAACAAAAATAAATAGGAAACTCTCTTACTCGGAGAGCGAGGCAACAGAAGATCTTCAGAGAAAGATACCCCCGTCTAACAAGTGTTTCGGCCCTTTGATTTCCTGACACTCTAAAAGGGCTGGGCCACACTTGGGTAATGACTCCCAAGTATCCTTTTTTTTTCCCCCGCCTCGGGAGGGATTTGAACCCGCAACCTCCATTCCTTAATTCCTTGCTTCATTTCATCTCTGCCACCATGAAGCCATAGTGGAAGTTGCAATTTAGGTATTATTATTTAAACTTACTGTGCAACATTCTACTGTTCACTACCGGTACGTTTGGTCCATATCCATGCTGAGCTCCTATCCGTAGTCTCTGCAGATCCTTCAGAGTGCGTGATCGCGCCCGTCCTCGTATTCGTGGCAACTGAAGTAAGTCAGACCGAGGTGCTCACCATACCCCTTACCCCTACTTCCACAGCCATTACTCTAGCCGTTATTCCTGCTCTTCTTAGTTCGAGAACAAGGTCACTGTATTGGCAGTTTTGTACACATGCTGCTCGTCCATCCGGGACTCGAACGGCACTGTCAGTTCAATCAGCAGCATCTGCTTTGAGCTTGCTGAATGCACGACGATGTCTGGTCTCATAATGGTTGTTCGGATTGCTTAAGGGTACGTCTGACAGCCCGGCAAATCTACTGCTATTTCCCAGTCGTTCGTACTATCCAACACTGTTGCCACCAGAAGGCTGGCAGATTTGGTGGCGAACTTGCTGCTGGTTGCCTGTCCTGCACGGAGGAAATACCTTGTAACAAACTTGGCTATTTGTCTCTTATTCGCCTCTTGTCTGGCCTTGTCGACGGCTTCAGCTAATACCCGCAGGACTCTGTTGTGGCGCCATTTGTATCGCCCTTGTACCAGTGCCACTTTGCAACCCGATATCACATACATCAAGGTTTGCTCTCCATTGCAGAGTAGGCAATTAGCATAGCTGTGGTCTTTCTCCATTTCTTAAATTTTGCCACAGTGGGTAGAGATCGTACACTGACCTGATGATAAAGCTTAATCGCAGTGGTGCCAAGTGATAATACTTTGTCTTTCCAAGTCAGAGATCTTTGCAGAGCATTCTCCCATGTCGTCCATTGTCCTTGCTGGACCTGTTGCACTGCTTTCTAGACTCGTGTCTCATCCTCTGTATCTCTGATTTCTCGGATGACCATGTCTCTTCGCTCCTTCTGGTTTGAAATAGGATAAAGGGGGAAGTGCTCACGAAGACAAATGCAGAGAGAAAATGAAAGAAGGAAAGAAAGTCATGTGGTGGGAATCGAACCCGCGACCTCTGCGTCGGCACCCATCGCCTCGCCGTCAGTTTGGAATCAGGTAGACATCTATACACGACCACGCCGCCGCTCAAAAAAAAAGTGGCTTAGTGGCCGGGGTCTTTCCCGAAGCCGAACAGAAGACTAGCAGTCATTGCGCTAGGCACGAGACTCACACACACAACACAAACTTTCCCGCCCCCCCCTTCAACCAAAGGCCGTTGGCTTCATTTGGTAGCTCCGCAAGACAAACACACAGATGTGCACACAACATTAAACATAGTGAACAAGACAGGGTCGTTTCATTTAGTGGTTACATAGGTGTAATACCTATTTCTGGTTTGCTGTGGACCATCATTTAATGTCACCATGGCCAAATCCTCCTCTGTTGGTTTGTGTATAGCCGATGACCTCTTTCAGCTGTAGTGCCTCCTTTGCCGCGTCGACTGCTGCACCGACTTTCCACTTCCTTCCAGTCTTCAGCGTGGGTTAGACAGACCGAGCCGATGCGTCTGATGATTCCTGAAGCATCATTGCAAGTCTAGATTTCCCAGCTTTATATTTTTCCAATACCGACTTGAATGGAAGTGCTAGTTTAGCACTTTTGTAGTAGAGGTCAGTTTCTGTCAGACATGGTGCCATTCCTAACCATTTCCTTGTGAACTTATTAATCTTCCTCTCGATTGCCTACTTGAGCTTATTTCGTAGACAAACAGGGGCCATAGCAGCTTTGGTATCAGAAAGGAATAAAGAAGCAGGTGGAGTATGCACGTGAGAGGTAAGAATTTCTAAAACTTTTTAAAAAATGCTTGCTCTAGTTTAGTTGACTACAATTTTGTCTCAATAGTGGTGGAGTCACTGAATATCTTATATCTTTATTTGACTGAGGCAATAAACCCTGTATACCACAGAATGCAGTAACATTGTCCAATCAAGTACCAATAGGGCAAAGTTAGCTAACTGACAATGTTTAATTCTTCTTGAATCTAATGTGTTGCACTGTCATTCACAGATTTGAAGGCTTAAAACCCATACATTATGTGTCTCTAGGCCCCACCTCTTCCCAACCTCCCCAAGCCTTACAACCCCGTCCTGCCGTTTTGGTCATAATATACTAAACATGACAAAATCAGTGTCATGTTCAATCTTTTTACACCCCCTCCCTTTCCTGCTCTCCAAATTGTCTTCCCCATGTCAGAGAGGAGAGGGGGGAGGAGGCCAGCGGTGCCATAGTCTATCTCTGCTTTAAGATGGATATGAGAGTATAAGTATCCTACAGATCTAAAGATGCACCTTTCATAAGCTTTTAATACTCCATATCAATGTACTAGCATCAACACCCATTCTATGACAAGTTTAATAAGTTTAAACATCTCAAACCCAGACCACAACGGTAGAACATGGGCAAACAGTAGAATATATACACTGACAACAGGACAGCACATGATACAGATAACTATAAAGATCTATGAGCAGAAGTTACGGACATAACAGCTAAATAATGAATGCACACAGTTTTCCTTTCATTCACCCACCTGCCTGTCTGTGTGTCTGTCTATTTGCTTGTCCGTATGTCCGACTATTTGCCTGCCTGGAGTGATAGAGGCAAGAAGGAAGGTCNGGGGGGGGGGGGGGGGGGGGGGGGGAACTGCACATGAAAATCCATTAGTTCCTCTCACTACCACTACATACAAGTGCTGAAGAGAAAGCGTGGTGCTGAGTAGTTCCACGTTCTGATCCACATACATGTACTTATATTATGCGGGGATGGCCGGAGTACAGGGGCGGAGAAAGGCTGTGAAAAGGCATAGGGGTTTTCAAAGCATTTGTTATAGATGGCGTGAGGGCTCTNAGGTGGAGGTGGCTTATGAAAAGGCACACCGATTTTAAAAAACAACATTTAACTAAGGAAACAAACCGTTTCTGTTATCATTTATCATGTACAAATTATCCGTTATTATATAATCTTCTATCACAGGAACATAAGGGTTTTCCTGTTACCACGTTGGTTCAGAAAAGCCAGCTTGTTTTCTGTGATTCCTTTGAACAACATCGAAATTCAGTAAGTTGGATTCACATAATATTTTCTAATTCCTTTTAGTTTATAAACAAGGAAAAATGTCTGAACGACGAGTCTACAAATTAAAGTAATAATAACATTTATATCATTTAATCGTTATTTTGATTATGAATAATTGTATGTAACTACCTGGCAATGGGCATACACCCTTTCTGTCAGTGGACGATACTGTCATGCTGGTATCGAGAGCAAAAGGATAGGCCTATCAGAATTAGAATCTCCTATTTTGGATCCAAATTAACCGAGGTTTTCAATGATGATAATGAAAATGATAAAATTAAAACTTGTACCGATGATCAAAGAGGTTTGTTTGCTTGTTTGTTGGTTTTGGTTTTTTTTTTTATTNGGGGTGAAAGCACATTATTAAAAGTCTGTCCACTCTCTAAGGCTTGTCAAGACTAGAAACTTTTGAGCTCTCATTTTATAGTATAAGTTATGCAACAATTTCGCTCCTCCTCGTCCTCATTACTGTGGGCCTCCAACATTCCTTTTTCTTCCATGTTCTTTCTCCTCTTCTTGCTCTTCTCTAATACGTGGCGACAGTATTTATTTCTCTATCCCTGGCGTTTTGTGTCCCTCATATTTACTTCAACACAAAGATCCAATTGTGGACGCCCCATTGTAATATGTAACCTAAATTCAAATTACATAGCCTAAGTGCAAATACTTTGAAAATGTAAAAATTCTCTGACAAATTAAAGGATCGAATACTTAGACCTAAGTAAGTTACCTTACGATACACACGCCTGTATTTCGTAAAGGTCAAAAATAGCTACCGGAATTTCCCAAAGCTGACGCCACTCCACCACGTAATGGAAATGTTCAGGAGAGACCGGAGTCTTAGCTCACTTTGACAACAAACTGACTTTAATCCCAATAATCGACGAGATAGATGGTTGCTCACCTGCCTTCTGTGAGAAAAACAGAATTACACTTGTGTTCACTGCGTCCCGTTGAGTTTGAAATGCAACAAAGACAGTAACAAGGTAAGTCCATTTTACTCTCTGAATGAAAGATGCTGGATGGTGTCTGACACAATTTAATTATTGGGAACTGCCAGTTACAGCTTGTTCTTCTTCTCATTACAAGAAAATCTGTTTGACTCCACTTCTCCCTCCTTCTTCCCTTCACCCCCCAACAAAATCCCACTCCGACTTCCAGCCTACTCCCTGTCTGAAACTATCACAAAACTATCACATTAAGTGTGTTAGTGCTGAGTTCAAGAGTTCGCCTTCCTCCTTCCTCCTTCTTCTTTTTCTTTTTCTTCTTCTCTTTCTTCTTCGCCACTCCAACTTCCAGCCCACTTCCTGTCTATCAGAAAATGTGAAGAAACCTTAACGATAATATCAAGAGATGTGAGATCTTCACCGTTATTAAAGGTCGGATTAGAATCCGGTATGAGGGTATGAAACGATCACTCACACTGACTGAGTGTGTTATGTGCTGAGTTCAACAGTTCTTCTTCTTCTTCCTCCTCCTTCTCCACCTTCTTCTTCTTCTTAAATGCTGGTAACTCTTAAACTCTGAGCACGATGTTGACGCTTATTTAGGTATGAAGATGACAATGTTCTTTTCACTATTGGCTATATTAGGTTTTACACCTCTCATTAACTTATCCAGGGGTCCCATGTCAAAATACTTTCCAAACATGTTGTTTAGCTCTTTCTCCAAAATTTGACACATAGAAAAATGGCCAGAAACCAATTAGATTTTGAGAACTTAGGCAATGAAGCAGACTACCTAATATTTTAGGCCTTTTCACTCAGTGAACAGGGTAATCTTACCAACCTAGCAACAACTCCAAATTTTATACCTGAGTGGCTAAACCTCACCTATTCTGAGTCTACAAACCTACTTGCACCTATCTAAGGCTTTGAAATTCAAATCCAATCCCTTTCCTCCCTCCCCATGACCAGTTTTCTGATTTTAGATTGCTTCTTAACAGGATATAACTCTTAATTATTAGTAGACGGCAGATGACAATAATATTTTGACTGCAGAACACTTGAATAGATATGAATGTGAAATATAGAGATTTTTAGTTGGTTAAATTTACATTTTAGGATAATGTTTCTAGTTGAGCACTTAAGGTTTTCGAATTTATTACGGTTTGCTTGCCTTCTCCTGTAACTTAATCCACAGTCTTATATATAATGATAGAATGAGTGCAAATGAAAGTTTGCTGTCGAAGGTGGCACAATATA
>JAWQUT010000523.1:172624-183241 GCA_033807755.1 Ellobium chinense | reverse complement strand
TTGGGAATTGGAATTAGGTTAATTTAAATTGGTCGCACTTTGACTGATCACGTGAAGATCAGCCGATCTGGTGCTGGCCTGAGGAAATAGCGATAGAGAGGAACGCTATATATACTGGAAGAAAGCAAGCCCGAGGGTTCACAAGTATAATAGCGATGGGTTAATCAGTTGTTGGTTTTGTTGTTGGTTCATAGTCATCGGTCGTCATAAGTAAAATAGCTCTAATTAAAACTTAAGAACAACTCTCGGCTTGGACTTTTATGTCTACACCATCGCCACACCATCACCACTATGCAATATACCATTATGCAATAAACGATCACGCAACATTTTCGACACAAAGTAAC
This sequence comes from Ellobium chinense, assembly GCA_033807755.1. Classification (NCBI taxonomy): domain Eukaryota; kingdom Metazoa; phylum Mollusca; class Gastropoda; order Ellobiida; family Ellobiidae; genus Ellobium; species Ellobium chinense. Next base: position 182,894 of record JAWQUT010000523.1, on the reverse strand, counting down.
AGAGGGTTTGGAACGATGTTATTGAAAATAATAAAACTATTATAATTTTAACAGACAATGAAAAGGGTGCGAGGGTGATTTTTTTTTGGGGGGGGGGGCGGCAGGGGGATAAGAATGAAGGGACTGATATTAAATGTGTGTTCTTTCTCTAAAATTTGTCAGGAGTAGAAACTTTGGGGTTCTCAGAAAATAAACTTATAATACAATGATTCCGCTCCACCTCGTCCTCGATTCCAAGCGCCTCCATCTTTCATTTTTCTTCCATGTTTTTCTCTTTTTCTTGTTCCCATCATCTTTCAGTAATACTCGGCTACAGTATTTATTTTTTTATGAGGACGGGCGAGTATCGATGGCAGTTTGTCTCTCTGATATTTACGTTTACACATAGATCTAATTGTGGACGCCCCATTTTACTCCGTCAATATATCGATATGTAAATGTGGTAGATATCGTCTATAAAGAATCAAGGAAAAAACAAAGCGTTGACAAAATTGAAGCTCGAATACTAAATTAAGGTTAGTTACGATACGCCCGCCTCTACCACGTAATAATCAGAAATATCTGTCGGGATTTCCCATAGCTGACGCCACTTCACCACGTCATAGAATTTTCTCGATTTCTCAGCAAACTTGCTTTACTCCCGATAAACAGGTTTAACAAGTTAAACGACGAGATAAATGGTTGCTCACCTATGTGCTGTAAGTAAAGCAGAATTATAATTTCGCTCACCGTGTCCCGTTGAGTTTGAAACGGCTACGAAGGCAGTTAAAAGGTAAGTCCACTTCAATCTCAGTATGGAAGATGGTGTCTGATAGATTTTCATTATTGTCAACCGCCACTTATGGCTTGATCTTCTCCGCATTGCTACAAAAAACTGCTCTACCCGAACTTCACCCCCCCCCCCCCNCCCCCCCCCCCCACTTCTGCTTCTTCTTCTTCTGCTTCTTTTTCCTCTTCTATGCTTTGAGCACTGTGCTGACGCGCATTCGTACGACTCGGTCGATGTCTCTTGGGGTAAAATTGTGCTAAGATCAGTACAGGGAGACCATTGCTTCTTAACAGGATATAACGGCAGATGACAATTTTAACTGCCCAACACCTGAATAGATAATTATGGATGTGAAATACAGTATCAAGATGTATTTTTGGTTGTATTTTTACATTTCAGAGTAATGTTTCCAGTTTTGATTTTGAAATCTTCTAATATATTGCGTTTTGGGCTTCCTCTAACAACAGCACCGATTTAGTTGAAATATCGATATAGTCCATGACCTCTCTATGACTAAATGAACTGTATCATTGTCGTTGCGGTGCTGTCCTTCGAGATAGCCGCGTTTTGCTTTGTGTTCTCCTGAGACTTATTCCACATTATGATAGGATAAGTGCAAATGATAGTTTACTGTTTACTTTTTTAATGCTTGCTCTGGGTATCTTGATTACAGTATTTTGTCTCAATACTGGTGGTGTCACTGAATTCCTAATATCTTTATTTGACTGACGCAATAAATCCTGTACATCACAGAATGCAGTAAAATTGTCTAATCAAGTACCAATATGGCAATGTTAGCTAACTGATGATGTTTCATCCTTACTGAACCTAATGTGTTGCACTGTTGTTAACATATTTGATGGCTTAAATCCCATGCATTAAGAGTTTATAGATCCCACTTCCTCCCCGCCTCCCCAAGCCTTACAACCCCACCTGTCGTTTTGATCATAATATACTAAACATAACGAAAAAGAGTGTCATGTTTAATCTCTTTACACACCCTCCCCCCCCCCTTTCCTGCTCCCCAAATTCTCTTTTCCTATGTTAGTTGGGACTGAATGCCTTGCATCCTATAACCCTCTATATGTATTTTATCTGTATGATCCTGCTTTCCCCCTTTAAAACAATGTAAATATTACATTGAATAACATCGAAATTCAGGAAATTGGATTCACAAATTTGTTACTTCCTTCTACTCAAAAAAAAAAACCTGCTTTGAACGCCGAGTCTATAACTTAAAGTAATAATGACATTTATACCGTCTATACTATACATTTAACCCTTTCGTGACGGAAGGTATCTTGGTGATTCAATTTTCCCATATTTTTGCTAGAAAATTGTAAGGAGCATCAGTGAATTTAGAGGTCTGTCAATACATGACGAATTTTCACTTCCAGTGTACTCCAAAGTATAAAAAAGTATACATTTTTTTGACGGATAATGAATGGCCTTTCACATAATAACGTTCAATAAATAATAATAACGTTCAAGTTTTGTGCTTGTATCTGCACAACTTGATGAGAGAACAGCACGCTGGTTGTAAACAGGAACAAAGCAAAATTCAAGTTCCGCTTTNTCTCTTTACACACCCTCCCCCCCCCCCTTCCTGCTCCCCAAATTCTCTTTTCCTATGTTAGTTGGGATTGAATACCTTGCATCCTGTAACCCTTATTTTGTCTGTATGATCCTGCTTTCCCCCTTTAAAACAATGTAAAAATTACTTTGAACAACATCGAAATTCAGGAAATTGGATTCACAAATTTGTTACTTCCTTCTACTTAAAAAAAAAAACCCTGCTTTGAATGCCGAGTCTATAACTTAAAGTAATAATGACATTTATACCGTCTATACTATACATTTAATCGTTACTTTGATCATGGACGATTGTATATTTTGTAATTACCTGGCAATGCGCATACGCCCTTTCTGTCAGTGGACGATACTGTCATGCTGGTATCGCGGGCGATAGGAAAGGCATACATAAGAATTAGAAGCCTCTATAGGTTTTCAATGATGATAATGAAAAATAATTAAATTATAATTGCAACCGACGATCAAATTGGTTTTTTTTTTTTTTTTGAGGGTTGAGGAGGGGGAGGGGAGGAATAAGAATGAAGGGACATTGATTAAATGTCTGTCTACTCCCAAAAACTTGTCAAGACTAGAAACTTTTAAGCTCGCATAAAATAAACTTACACAACTATCCCAGTTCTTCTCGTCCTCACTTCTGTGAGCCTCCAAAGGATCGAATACTAAAATAAGTTTCCTTACGATACGCCCGCCTGTAATTTGTAATAGTTAAAAGTAGCTAGCGGAATTTCCCAGAGCTGACGTCACTACACCACGTAATAGAAATATTCAGGGCAGACCGTAGTCTTTGCTCATTTTGACAATAAATTGACTTTAATCTCAATAAGCAACGATATAGATGGTTGTTCACTTGTCTGCTGTGAGTAAAGCAGAATTATACATGTGCTCATTGTGATCTGTTGAGTCTGAATCGCAGCGAAGACAGTGAGAAGGTAAGTTCATTTCAGTCTGTGTATGGAAGATGGTGTCTGATACAATTTCATCATTGTGAATTTCCAGTTACAGCTTGTTCTTCCCAGCTTTACAAGAAAACCTGTTCTACCCCAACTCTTCCATCATCCTCCCCTCACCCAGTAACGCACTGCGACTTCGAGCCTACTCCCTGTCTGAAACTATCACAAAACTATCACATTGAGTGTGTTATGTGCTGAGTTCAATAGTTCTTCTTCCTCCTCCACCTTCTTATTCTTCTTCGTTTTCTTCTTCTTCTTCTTCTCCTTCTCCTTCGTCTTTTTCTTCTTCTTCTATGCTGGCAACTCTTAAATTTTAAGCCCTCTAACGACGCGAGTTCATATGACTCGGTTGATGTTTCCTGGTCCCTGGAGTAAACTTGTGCTAAGATCAGTACACTGACATTAACAGGGAGACCACTGGTTCTAAACAGGATATAACTCTTCATCGTTTGTAGATGGTACTTTTGATTGTACAACACTTGAATAGCTATGGATGTGAAATATAAAGAATTGCATATTATTCTGCCGTATTTTCATTTTAGAGTAGCGTGAGCTGAAAAAGGGGGGGGGGGGAATAAAGGATTAGAATGGGATGCTAAAGGGGGAGGATAAAAGGGATTAAAGTATCTCTTATTTGGGTCAAGGCAATCCTGCCGACGTCATCAAGTGTGAGCCAAAGGGAGAGTTATGGAAAAAGGAAGATGTTTAGGGTAGGGGTAGAGACTATCTGGAACAACAACTCCAATAGGAAGTGAACTAAGGGAGAGGGTGTCTTAAGTCAAGGGTGCAGGTGGAATTTCAATGGGCACATTCACAATACACAATGCAAAGGACTGAGGTCGCAGGTAAGCTTGAGGAATTTTATTGACGGTACCAGATCAAATTGTACATCAAAAGAAAAAAAAACCCAACCAGAGGCAGGCGATGCCTATGGAAGAAAAGAAACAAAAGAACACGTCAACAACATTGGTAGGAAATTAACACCTGATACTGTACTGAACACCCATTCGATATCAAATTCCTAATCTCATTGTAAAACATATGAATGGCATAAGGAGGCGTGATCTTGAAAGATAAGAATAAGTATTACTTGAACAATGAGTATAGCAAGGGAGGAGGGATGGTTGTAGGAAATGGTATTAAACTAAAACTGGATAGTCTTTTTCTAAAGCCTTTGATAGGTCTCATAAGACGTTCCAAAACTATCGATACACGTAAGTTTCCCATAAATGTAAATAGGATGATTAAATATTGCTTGGCCACATGAGATTCTTTAGAGTCTCCATATTCAGACAAAGTCTTGGCCAATAGCCGAACATTCAATGGGGATAATGCGCTTGGGGCAGATGCTGCGCACATAAAGGGACATAATCTATGGGATAACGCAAGGGCTAGGGTAATATTCTCATGATTATCTCCCCTTGACTATGACTACGTAATTTTAGAAAGTCAAGCAATACAGGATCAACGTTTGAGGGTACAGAGGTAAAACATACACTGGGTCAGAGTGACATATGACACGTTACAGGAGTAATGACAAGTTAAACTAAGTACAAAGAAATCAGGACAACAATTCTCTACTGGCAATGCATTCTCATTTCTTATTAAGGACTTTGTCCCTTTCAATCATTCAGTCAGTTCATTAAGGACTTTGTCCCTTTCAATCATTCAGTCAGTTCATTAAGGACTTTGTCCCTTTCAATCATTCAGTCAGTTCATTAAGGACTTTGTCCCTTTCAATCATTCAGTCAGTTCATTAAGGACTTTGTCCCTTCCAATCATTCAGTCAGTTCATTAAGGAACCTTCTGTCAGTTATATACTTCAGCTACAGGAGCTGTGTGTGTGGGGGGGGNGGGGGGGGGGGGGGGGGGGTAACGAGGTTAGAGAGGGGGCAGATGTTAGTAATAACATGTACAGTAGCCTGCTCACAGTAATGTTTCCAGTTTTGATCTTTGAGTGTTTTAATATATTACCCTTTGATTTTTGCTCTTCTGTAACTTATTGCACAGTCTTAATGTACTATGACAGAATGAGTTTTGAGTGCAAATGACAGTTTACTGCTAAAGGTGGTATAATATATTGTATTATATCTCTGACGGTATTACATGGAATGTCAACTAAATAGCCTATAGGTATTTAAAGTAAGATCCTTTCTTGCTTTATGATGGTTGGTAGATTTCATCTTAGCTACATTAAAATAGGACCACGTGCGAAGAAATTCATAAGGCTGCTAAATTTGGAAAATAGAGAAAAATGACCATACTTGCATCACCCTGCCTGAAATACTTAGGGCAAATATAATAATATGTACAGTACCTTTAAAAAAAAATATTGCTGGCTAAAAGACATTTATACGGTGAGACGTGATAGGAAAATGGCACATGAGAAAGGAAAATGCTACGATAGCCTGACAATACCTCAGATTTCACTTATTACGAACTGTATAAACCCACAACTCGGCAAAACTTTCGCACCTCGACAACCTCCCTCGTCAAACGATGAGAGCGATGTCATGGTGGAATGACGTCACAGTATGTGAGAGGACGAAAAAGGAAGCACATACGAAAAAGTTCCTAGTCTAAACAATGATAATGTCTATAGGGCCTGTCATAAAGGGGACTTGCAGTTTCTCTAACTTTACCCCCTAACACTGCCATTAGGCCTAAACTAGTCTAACCGTATTGAATGCTTCAGTCTACACTTCCGATGGGATCAGTTCATCAAATAAAAAACACTGACGAGAGTTTCCTTTATCTCAGGTACAAGCTAGTCTTCCATGGGAAGGACAAGTAACATTACAAAGCTATGTGAAATATCATACCGGGTAGTTTTCAAGGTCATACTATAATGCTGGTCTTGGGCACAAATCTGCATATATTTATAAACAATTATACGAAAATGTCCTGTGGATTCAGTTTCGGTTGATTTGAACTTCAATACATGCCGAAATTTCATTGTCACCTCTCGGATGGTCAGCAAAGGTGGGGAGGGGGNNNGGGGGGGGTAACAAATCATGTGAAAAAAAAAGTGACAAATAGGAGGGATCGAGGTAATGTTTCATAGTTTTGACGGTTGTAAAAATACTGTAAACCTTAGGACACACGTCACCGATTATTTTCACGCTACTCTGATTTTGGCTCCATCAAAAAAATTTGGAGTTTGGCTCAGTCTACATAGACTTACATCTTTTTCCTTGGGGATTAGCACAATCTACAATCTCCGGCCTGTACCAAACCTGGTTCGAGGAGAAATAATAACGGGTGATAGTATCCGTGGTAACCATAGTAACGGGTACCGGGTACTACACTACCCGACTACTTGATTACCTAAATGGTTACTTATTCCGGGTTATATAGATACTCAGGTAGTAATATCCGGAACAGTAGCCACTCATCCAGTTTAGCGCAGGGAGTCAGCCAGTGACGGTTTCTCAATGCTCGGAGACAACAGAAAAATGTCAAATGCGCATGTGGGTCTCATTAATTAATAAGCAATGCATTGTGAGGTTTTTCATCATTTTAAATAACAAACATCCCCTCCTTCTCCCTTCCCCATCCCCCCCCCCCCCNACTGTAAAACTTTGTGTAGTATGATGATGACTTATAAAGTTTAGTGTGAAACGAGGCAGAAAAACATAAATAATAGAGCTACAGTGCAGGAGGGACTGTCGCTGAGTATGTGTCTGTGCCTTGTTATAAAAAAACACATCGCGTTGTTTCTAACCTGATAGGTGATAAGACATAATTAGTGAATATATGATTAAACGATTACTCTTTTGAGTACCCAGACAACTTTTATAATTTTTGGCTACCACATAATAAACTGAAATATCTATCTACTGGGTACTTCCTTCTTAAGACATGAAGATGTCACTGTGTCTTCCACTGTTGGCTGTATAAGGTTTTACACCACTCATTAATTTATATAGGGACTCCATGTCAAAATATTTTCCACATTATATTCTGTAACTCTTCCTCCAAATTTTGACACACAGAGAAATGCCCAAAGACTTCTTAAATGTTGAGAACTTTGGAAGTGGACGAGAATATCTAATATTTTAGGCATTTTCCACATATCAAACAGTGTAACCTTTCCTACCTAGCAAAAACCACATAGTCTTTATCTAAGTGGGAAAATCCATCTATTCTGAGCCCACAATAGTATTTGCACCTAACTAAGATTTTGAATTTCAAGTTCAGCCCTATTCCCCCCTCCCCAGGGCCAATTTTCATACTGTATTTTCTTAGGACTTTTTAACATTGCATACTCTTGTGCCCGATACTATTGACATCATTTACCTTTATGGTGCATCAAACTGTGTTACAATCTTTGTAAGACAAGACTTTAATTGTCATCATTGCTCTTCTCTTTCTTTCTTTCTTTCTTTCTTTTCTTTCTTTCCCTTTACATTTTCGTATTACTTCTTGTTTTCCCTATTCTGTCCTTGATGGCTTTGGATAAAAGTGTACTTTATATACTGTAAAACTTCTGACTGAATGTCAAATACACTTGAAATGTAATACGTGCACAAATAGAAATAACTCTATAGATTCAGATCTACATCTATTTCAATTACTAAATGCGAGTCTGATGAAAAAAAAAAGAGAAGTGTCTATTCCTATTTTTTTTTTTTTTTATAAATGGCGCTATTGATTTCACTGACACAAAAGTACGGCTCACAGTAGAGCGACAGTCCTCGGGGTCAAACTTTTATATATATATGTAGATGTATATGAGTAACTGAAACAGACGTCTGGCGTCTGCTTGCAGTGTAATCATAGTCATTATTGCTGGGACGTAAAAGATATCGATACTGAGTACTTTAGATATTTGGTCCCAGTCGCGAGTACCCGATACATGCTCTTTTGGTGCGTAATTATTTGTTGTTCTTTCTAAAAATAACTGATTCTATTGTGGAAAAAAATGGTGAAAACAACTATGTAATAAAAAGTATTATTCCAGAGTCAAATTGGGAGCAGGCTTGCACTCAAAAGTTTCTTTGTCTTCCTGCAATATCGTTTTCCTGTCTTCAAAGACCGGGGAACTAGTCTCACTGAGAAGATCACGCCTTTCTACGACTAAAATAGACACGATCCTTTTCTTCATCCATAAACTCTTAGATTTCGATGGTATGATCACTTTACCTCAAGAGAAACAAGACAAAGATGATTGTTAAAATTACTATTAGATCTGATATTACTACATAATAACTTTTAAACTTAATTTGATTGCTTACCTGCTCTAAGAATTTCAGTTAAAGAATGTTCCATGTTTACAAGATTAAAAAAAAAAAAATTTCCAAAGCAAAAAAAAACGTTACAAAAGCTTAAGGGGAGAAGTGGTGGGAATGGACCCTCGCCACTTCGCTCGAGCAAAGCCGCATGACACGAGTTAAAAAATTTGACGTCACAGTATCGATATATAGTATCTACGAGATTCAAGCTCTGAGTACTCATCTTAATAAGTATTTGAACATATCTTTTAAGGCCCACCTTTATTAGTGCTGATATGAACTCGTTTGTTAATATTCTAGTCACGACCTTGTAGGGTTGTCTCCCTTGAGAGACTGCTACATAACTGTGGGTGGCTATATGATTATGCCTCCGGCAGCTCAGGTAAATGTTGTTGTTTTTTTTTGGTCTATATGAAAGTACGATAGTATAACATAGTTTTTACAGAAGGAGACGAGCCATTAATAAGATCTCAAATTAACATGCTGGTTTTTGGGGGTTTTTTTGCTTAAAATTAAACATCATAATTATCAGTTTTCCGAAAACATGGATGTGAAAACTATGTCCATCAAAACAACGAGTTCTGTTGTTGTTGGTTTTTTTTTGGAGGGGGAGGAGAGGGTGGGGAGGGGAAATGTTATTCTTTACTCTTTTGATTTTGCATCGTTTCTTGAAGTGTTTATTGTTAATGTATTTTGCAGAAATTATGTTGTCTCCATAAAGAATTATTAGTTAATGAAATAACAACGTATTTTCATGTATGGGCTGATCATATAATATCATTATCTTCATGCCTGTTGAGCGGGTATCGCTTCAGAATTTGGCATAGGCTTGTAAATCAATTTGTCGTAAGACAACGTTCTCCCCATGCTCATCTCCTTTGCCCCACAGTTTTCGGGGGAAGGCACATACAAAAATAAAAATCATGATAATTCATCTTGAGAGAAATGAGAATCAAAAAAATGTTGCATTCTCATCCATGATAGGCCTGAAGCAGGATTTAAATAATTTCGTCACAATTTTCTGCTCGCTTAATTCCAAAAAAAAAAAAAAAATTTGTTGCAGATCACCACAGATAGGCCATTGATGAGTACTATAATGCTTAATGTTTTCACGTTTCTTTCATATGGACTGATTGGCCAATAGGAATGGATGATAACAAATTTCCAGTGTGCACTGAAACAGCCTTTACGTTTACTTCTCATGAATCAATAAATAACATCCATTCAACTGCAAAAGATCTTTATCACGATTATGAAAGGTGGAAATACTGGCACCATGAACAATCAGATTTTGTTGTTTCAGCCTCGAGCTTAGAAGTTCTCTCTTGGGTTTTGACAAGTCCAGGTTCCTCATAAGATAATTAAGTTCCTCCTGAGCGAGTTTTTTAGCTGTAAAGACGAGCTTTCGCCATTTGTAAATTCTTGATCGAAAGAGCTGCAAGCATCTGAACTAAATCCCTCGCTTTCTGAGTATAAAGGCATGGTGCATATCTGAGTGACTTCTGGGAGGGTATATCAGGATACTGTAGTGCTCCTTAGTTCCTTTGAATTCCATCTTTCAGAAGTTTTGATGTCAAACAATAATATTCCTGAGATCTATGGATTCTCTTTATACCATAGGCATTTCAAAAGACATACATTTCTATCGGCAAATTATCCGTCTTGAGCGCCTTAAACAAAAACTACAGCGAAAATTGGGGAGGAAGTTTTTGTTTGTTTGTTTT
>JAWQUT010000523.1:150279-167581 GCA_033807755.1 Ellobium chinense | reverse complement strand
GGCACATGCCTATGAGTGAGAGAAAGTATATCGGCACATGCCTGTGAGTGAGAGAAAGTATATCGGCACATGCGTGTGAGTGAGAGAAAGTATATCGGCACATGCGTGTGAGTGAGAGAAAGTGTGTCGGCACATGCGTGTGAGTGAAAGAAAGTGTGTTGGTTTATGCGCTTGGCTCAGACAATGTGTGATAACACATGCTTGTGATTGAGAGAAAGTATTGGCACATGTTTGTGAGTGACAGAAAGTGTGAATGAGAAATGTGTATCACATGTGTGTGATTTGCTTGAGAGAAAGTGTGTTGGTTAAGTCTGTGAGTGAGAGAAAGTGTGTTGGTTAAATCTGTGAGTGAGAGAAGAAAGTGTCCTGGTTAAGTCTGTGAGTGAGAGAAAGTGTGTTGGTTAAGTCTGTGAGTGAGAGAAAGTGTGTTAGTTAAGTCTGTGAGTGAGAGAAAGTGTGTTGGTTAAGTCTTTGAGTGAGAGAAGAAAGTGTGCTGGTTAAGGCTGTGAGTGAGAGAAAGTGTGCTGGTTAAGTCTGTGAGTGAGAGAAAGTGTGCTGGTTATGTGAGTGAGAGAAAGTGTGCTGGTTAAGTCTGTGAGTGAGAGAAAGTGTGCTGGTTAAGCCTGTGAGTGAGAGAAAGTGTGCTAGTTAAGTCTGTGAGTGAGAGAAAGTGTGCTGGTTAAGTCTGTGAGTGAGAGAAAGTGTGTTGGTTAAGTCTGTGAGTGAGAAAAAGTAGGCACTTTAACGAGTTATATTCTATTCTATATTGGACGTGTCGCTGGTAACCCCGACCATTGAAACCCCCGCTGTAAAGGGGTAGTTTTTCAAATAAAGTATTATTATTATTATAGTACGCATGTCAGTATGTGCGCGTGAGTGAGAGAAAGTTTGTCGATAAATGTGTGTGAGTTAGAGAAGGAGTGTAAGCACGTGCTTGTAAGTGAGAGAAAGTAGATGTAGGTTACATAAATGTCGATACAGATCTATTTGTGTGAGTGAGAGAAAGTGGACTAGATTTATGTCGATTAAAGAATGTGTCGGAGTGAAAGATCCAAGGTGAATGAGAGAAAGTGTGATGATGTATCGATAGACTCAGATGTGTGTTAATGACAGAAAGTATGTCAGTACATGTGTGTGTGAGAGGATGTGAATGTGTGTGCATGAGAGAATGTTAAGTGTGTGAGAGAATGAGTAAGAGAGTGAAAGTGTGTTGAAGAATGTGTATGAATGAGAGAATGTTAAGTGAGTGAGAGAAGGTGAGTGAGTGAGAGAATGAGTAAAAGAGTGAAAGTGTGTTGATGAGTGAGAGAATGAGTAAAAGAGTGAAAGTGTGTTGAAGAATGTGTATGAATGAGAGAATATAAGTGAGTGAGAGAATGTAAGTGAGTGAGAGAATGAGTAAGAGAGTGAAAGTGTGTTGAAGAATGTGTATGAATGAGAGAATGTTAAGTGAGTGAGAGAAGGTGAGTGAGTGAGAGAAGGTGAGTGAGTGAAAGTGTATTGAAGAATGTGTATGAATGAGAGAATGTTAAGTGAGTGAGAGAAGGTAAGTGAGTGAGAGAATGAGTGAGAGAGTGAAAGTGTGTTGAAGAATGTGTATGAATGAGAGAATGTTAAGTGAGTGAGAGAAGGTAAGTGAGTGAAAGAATGAGTAAGAGAGTGAAAGTGTGTTGAAGAATGTGTATGAATGAGAGAATGTTATGTGAGTAGAGTGAGTGAGAGAATGAAAGTGTGTTGAAGAATGTGTATGAATGAGAGAAAACAAGAAAAGTGTAGGTCTACACGGGAAAGTGAAAGATAAGGAGAGGAAAGAGATTGTTCAGTGACATGATAGAAGAAAGAGTGCAAGTGGCCATGAGAAGGTATCGGCTTTCACGGGAGGCGGGTAGGGGTGGGGGTGGATTGTAGGGGAGAAGAGGTGGGACGGCATGGCTGCTTGTGAATATCCCTTACTGCAGATAGAAAGATAAATGGATTTTAAACGGACACAAAGAGAGAGAACAACAACAACAACAACAACAACAAAAAAGAGTGTGAATGAAAGATGTATTGAGAGAAACGTTCTAGAAATTATTTGGCCTAACCAATAACAGTGACTGCTCTCAGACACTGAAATATTACATGTATTTTGTTCACCCTCATACCATATTCATTCATTCATTCATTCATTCATTCATTCATTCATTCATTCATTCATTCATTCGTTTTGTCATCTATGCACTAGACTATGCTATCTATCCATCCATCCATCATACTCAACCATTCTCTTTCTCCTTAATATGATAAAACTCTGACCTGATTTATAACAAGGAGAGATATTACATGATAACTGTGTGTAGTTTTGGTACATTTCTCAATATGTTTTGTTCTGTAGTTATGGGGTAGACTATCCTTCCATTCTCTTCTAACATCAGATTTCACACATGTGTGAAAATCAAAACGCATACTTACAAAGACGTTGTATTTTACTAAATTTATTTTTCATCATATCTCTTTGAGAGACAGCCTTTTCCCTAAGGTCCACGTAACTTATCCTTGAGTCATAAATGTTGAAAACCCTTCTGTAAGTTTGTGTATTTATGTATCTTAGATACACGTGTGTGAAATCTGGTGGTGATTATATGGACATTATATTTTGAGATAAAGTACACCCACACAAGGAGAAAGGACGCTACATGTGTTTAGCACTTAATGATTTAGAAGAGGCAATGCACACCACAGTAATGTGCTGTAAATCTACAATTACAATGGGAGGATAGTCAATCTCCTTATGTCTTGTCTATGTCAGCAATATTACACTGTAATCAGAATAATAACTGTGCTTGGCATTCTTTTGGTAACTAATCAAGAAAAATGAACGAACTTGAATTCATTGAGTGTTTGAACTGTTTAATATTGTACCTGTATTCTGATGTCTCTGACTTCAGAGAGAAATTGTCACATTTCCTCTGTGTGTCACATGTACTAATGTTATTAAGTAGTGAACAATGTTGTGACAATTGATTGTTGTAAAATTTGAATGATGTCTATGTTAGAGATGCTTATTATGATGCTATAATGTTTGATGTTATGTTAATCCTTACAATAGTTGTTGTGAGCGTGGTTAAGTCTCTTCATCAGATTTAGTGAAAAGATCTTTTGAGCTGTGATCACTGTTGTCAAGTCAGATTTTAAGGAGGAGCCAAATCAAACTTGAAAATTTGTGGAAAAAAAACAACAACAAACACAAACAAACAAAAAAGAACACGCCATCAAAATATTTTTACTCTAAAGTAGTGTATTCTTTGATTTTTATTGAGATGTTAATGGCCTGGTTTTCTTTACGTTCATGACCTTCAAAAAGGACAAATTCTCTAACAATGGCCAACGGGACACGGAAACAGTGGTCGCAAAATTCTGAATGTTCCAATCAACCCATTATTAAAGATTTATGCTGTATTTTGCGGTGAATACTGACCCAAGACAATTTAACGAACACATCGGCTGTCAAACCACCCTCAGACAAAACTCACTATGATGGTAATATAGCTATGCCATAACAGCCGGAGTTTTCAGTCTTAACAAGATTTATTGAAATATGCCCAGAACACAGTGTGGTATGTGGACACATATTTTACAAACAACACACAACTGGACAGATCAAACATCAATCAACAATGTAACAGCGAATAAATATGTAAGTTAGTCAAGCAATTAACTCTTCAGTCAATCAATCAATCAATCAATCAATCAATCAATCAATCAATCAATCAATCCAGTCTTCAAATCCCGTTAGGTATAAGCTATAAGAAATAAGTGAGAGAGAAATGGTGATTGAGATTATGTCCGATACAACAACGAGTTACTCTCATAACTGTGTCCATTATAAATAGTTCCACTGTACCCAAAGCAAAAACATAAAACTCTTTCTTTTGTGCTTTCCCCGTGCTCTGGAATAATTATAAACCCCTTCCATCCCCTTTTCCCCAACACTAAAATATTTGCATACCTTCATCTCTTTCCCTTCCCATTCATTTTGATCTCTCAAACATTTTGAGACCAGACACTCAGGTTTGATCTAGTGATTTGATCAATTTCGTTTTCGTACATGTCAGAATGATAAGGTTTAAAGACACCCTTTTGTTGTGTTAGACAAAACTTGACGTCTCATTTGATAAACACATTTGAACTAATTAAGACAATATCTCATTTGATAAATACATTTGAACGAATTAAGACAATGAAGTTCATGAAGAATGAGCAGAGTGAATCAGATGGTTGGTAAGATATGATTTTTTGGGTACAAGAGTATTATGTAGTCTCAATACAAGGCTGTCACCTAGTTGGTAAGTGTGTACTGACAGGATGATAGTGTTTTTATTGTTGTTGTTTTTTGTGTAAAAATGAGTGGCCTAACGGTGTGGCATTATAGATACAGTGGAATCCATTTATTACGGACACGGTTGTAATGACGAAATTTGAAAGCCCAGTTTCCCCAACTTCTTTGTTACTATTGTTAAAGTAACTTGTTCATAACGGGACTGGAAGAGCAAAAACTCCGGCTATCACGGCATATAACCTCAGATCATGTAGAAACTGACAGCTTGACACACAATTGACAGTATGACTAGTGAGATTTGAAAGCTGATGTCAGGGTGGAAGCAAGCTGTATCTATTGTTTCTTAGTGGCTTGTCTTAGTGGTGACTGCATATAGCAAAATGTTATCCTTTAATAACTTTGTCAGCACATTGAAGAATGTTCTTAGTGGGATGTGCATGGACAAGTGAAAAATGAATTAGGATAAAACAGATAAGATTTTGATAGTTGTTTTCTTCAAATTAAGCACCTTTCTTACTTGTATGACAACACCATTGTAGCATCTGCCAAGGAGGGAACCTGTAGAGACAGGGTGCTGTAGCTGTGCAACTTCTGAGGCTAGTTCTCATAAACTGAAGACTGTGAAGTCTGGGTTTGTGGGTTCGACTCTTGGGTCAGAAGGTTTACTTGGTGGTGTCCTTAGGAAAGATGCTTCCCTCTTTCATTTTCAAATGTAAATGAGTACCTGGCTTCAGAGCTGGGGGAACATGGAGCTGCACTGCGGTGACTAGAAATGACGTTATTGTGGATTTCAGTTGTAATATTCTGTATTTGTACATTCAGTGTATATTGCTCCATGTTATATCTGTATCATGAATGAGATGTGTAACATTGCATAATGTTGTGAACAGTTTGCCTAAAGTGTACATTACAGAAATCTTGATTTTTTTATTTCTTTTTACTTTTTTTGCTTGTAATCATTCTATGCAAGATCATATAAAGAGTGTCTGCAAAATGCTTTAAGTTTCTGTTGCTTTATGAAATATCTAGACTAACTATTCAGATTAGAAACCAGCTATCTGTTCAAAAACATGATTATATTGCAGTTCTTGTATGTAGATCTGTCAGAGGGACATAAATTGTAAATTCCAAAGAGTTCAGAATAATGTTGTACAATTAGTATTGAATAAGAGAAAGAGAAACTATGTAATAGCTTTGTTGAAACAACTGCTTTGGCTACCTGTGAAATAGAAGATTGAATGTAAAATGCCACCCTGTGTTATTGAGCACTCAACACCAATATGTCTCATTATATAATTATATAAAATATTTAGTGACCTCCTACACACATTTTAAGAACCTCTGATCTTCATCTTCCAAATTACTTACAATTCCCAAAGTTCACTCAAAAACATTTGGAGAGAGAGGGCATTAAACACCAGCCACCAAGACTACAGTTTGTGGAGTTCCTCTCTTTCTCTCTTCACGAATCTGAATCATTATCTTCATTTAAATAAAGCAGCCAAAGACTCACTTTTATATTCAGTCTTCAGTGTTTCTCTCAGCTTAATAGAGCACTCACTGCAGTGGACAAGTGTGTGTGTAAATGCAAAATCAACATATTTGTTTTTAGTTAAGATAGAAGTGACCATTATATTGTAGTGTTGTGTATGTGCCTTCGTGCATTATGTGTGGGTGTGTGCTTGCATGTATTGGTTATTGTGTGCATGCATGTATGTGTGAGTGTGTGCTTGCATGTATGTGTGTAAATGAGTAACGCGTTTGTGGATAATTTTTGTGATGTGCTCTACATTGAAGCCTTTAGATGATAAGTGAAATGAATGTTTTTATTATTGTTAAATCAACTTCTCTTAATTGCAGCTCCTAGAGAACACAGAAAGAGTTGCGATTAAAAGGAATTACGATCATGGGGTGACTTTCATACAAAAATAGGCATTTTGTTTCATGGAAATTGTTGGCATTTAAACAGAACTTGTGATTATTTGGACTGTAACTAAGCAGAGAAGACTGTAATGTTATTGTGTAGAATCACCAGTACAAAGTGTACAAGTTTACACACACAGACTGTGAGAATACAGTGTAGGACAATGACATCTTTGAATTTTCCCCTTTGTTCCTCTAATCCAGCTCAGTAACAACAGGACCATGGTAATAACGAGAGAATTTTTACATTCCTGACTTCCTTGTTATTACCAAGTTCCACTGTATAACTGTTTCAGTAATGCTACTAAACAGAAATGTCACAAATAAATCATCATTATCATCATTCATCACGATGGTTTATCAAACGATCACCCAGCATGTGATTGTTACTTTTTTTTGCCATACAAATGATCTTAAAATATTGTTCCAATCTTGGTTCATATTGGCTGACACAGTAGTGAACCTGACTGATATGTATTCCTTGTAAATAAGTAGAGATTACACAGGCACTGAGTGATATATGTTATCCAGGATCTAATGTACTATCTATGTTACTTTCAAACACAAACAGTTGAAATAAGAAATACTGCAACTGCAAAATTTCTTCAGTTATGAATAAGACAATTGTAGATTTCACTCAGATAAATTTGCACATACATATATATCTTATATATTATATTATGATATTAATGAATATTTAAACTAACATGAACCAAATATGACTTTATGAGTGGTTTAAATTTCACCAGGGGACCGTACAGGCTCAGTGTTATTGCCACAGTTAGGATTAACTTGAATCTAATTTTGTCACATTTGGTCATGGATCACTTGTAATAACCTATTTTGTTGTCTATATTCATGCTTACATTTCTGTGTCTTTGCCCATTCTGTCTCACTCTCTCTTTCTCACTCTCATTCACACTCAGTCAATCACTCAATCTCTCCATCAGTTGAAACAGAACAAGATGAAATACTTAATCCAATCCTTCTTTCCACTCACTTGTATACTGTAATGTAGAATTGTCTTGAAACATAAAACAAAACTAAGAGGGGATAACAATGTATGTATCTGGATTTTGGATTAGCAATGATTATTTAATGTACTGGTTAGCAATAATATATCTACTGTAGATTGAATATGTTTGTGTTAGTATTGTGTGACAAATTATGAGAGGTCCTTTATTTTATATAGACTGTTTCACTCATTCAGTAGTCTTGATTTATTTTCAGTCTTTCATTCAGACAGGCACAACTGTACTTTTATTAATTTTGTACTTTGTTCGTTCTCTCTCACTCTCTCTTCTTACTCACCATACTTACTTACTTTCTCCCTCTCTCTCACTCTGTCTTTTTACTTACTTNTTTCACATACATTGCTATGTAATTTGAATATAGTTGTGTTTCGTTAAACCGAATCTTATAGTTCTTTAGTATTTGTTCGGAATATAAAATATTTCCAGATTATCGAGTCAAGTCATTTACAAAGTAAGAAAAGAGAAAGGTAAAAGCCTTTTATTTACATGCTGACTGGACAACTTGGAGACAAATTGTTCTCTTCATTTTTATTCTGATCATCATTAAAACACCGATGTTCTCAATTTTCATGTCTGGATGCAGAAGCATGCAATTCTGGATTATACTGTAAATGAATTTATATATATATATAAAGTGTTCCCATGCAGTACCATTTATTCGACTAAACAAGATATCCAGTTTTTTGAAGTCTGGATCAACGGGACACAACTATAATGAGAGAAAGATATAGACATGATCACATTATATACTTGTAGTCCTCACTAATATTAGCCTAATCTTTTCAAATCATGTATGGTGGTCTTTTGCTTTTTGGGCTTTTTTTTGTTGTTGCTTTTTTTTTTGCTGACGCTTTATAAACTCTCTTGAGTTTGTTTCCCTCTTTTGATTCTGCTGTAATAAAAGCTTGTGGAAGATGAGGGTAAATTACATCATCAATAATGCATATAATGGAATAGTATATGAGATGCGCTTTAAATTTCAGAATAAAGTCTCAATAAAAATTTCAGTGAAGTTTCGTTTTCTTCATATAGATGTGTATTTGTTATGTCATAATGTGTAATGATGTTCTAGATCAAGAAAAATACTGTCTAGAACTGGATATGAGAATAAATGTTTTCAAACAACTGTTTAGATTTCCATAAACACTTGTGACATTTACACACTGTGATGTAATATTAATAATAATAATAATAATGCGGTTTATAAGTCTCATATCCAGGCTAATGCCTGCTCATGCGACTTTACACTATTATTACCCCAGCAGGCCTGATCACTCTAGGACTTTCTCGACTCCCTGGGGAGCATACAGTGCCGCTGCCATTTATAGGCGCTGATCACTAGCATTCTGAAAATATCTTCCACTGCTTATAGCCAGGTACCCATTTTACAGATGGGTGGACTGAGGAAAATGTGAATGAAATGCTTTCCCAAGGCACTTACAACATGACCGTGGTCGGGAATCGAACCCAGGACCTTTAGATCTTGAGTCCAACGCTGTAACTGTAACCATTAGGTCACGATGTTCCACATGTACAGAATTGACTGTAATGATTTGATTGTGTGGAAGAAATTCTTACACAGACTTATGATGATGATGATGATGGTGGTGCTAAACATGAACAATGTAGTGCTGTGGTAGTGGTGATTGTGGTAATACTATTTTCTTTAATTCGTTACAGTCAGTAGACAATGGTTAAAATGAAAACGCTTAAATCGAAATTACTGCTCAAACAAAAGATAATAAGAAGTCATATTCATTTTTAATCTGTTTTAATTGAAACTTTGTTTACACAAAGACTCATCCCACAGATTTCGTTTTTAACGCTATCTACTGTAATACAACATTCACATTTAATTGCAAGTTTTGCTATAAGCATATTTCGTAAAGAATGTATCATTGTGACTATTCTAAGCCAGCTATTACTTGTTCAAATAAAAATAATAAAAATAATTGGGTTTATAAGTCTTGTATCCAGGCAAATACCCGCTCACGTAATGTCACACTATAATTACCCTAGCAGGCCTGATCACCCTAGGCCTTTTTCAGCTCCATGGGTAGTACACTGTCATTTAAGGTGCTGATCACTAGCATTCTGACAAAATCTTCCACTGCCAATAGTCAGGTACCCATTTTACTGACGTTGGACTGAGAAATCGAACCCACGACACTTTGATCTTAAATCCAACACTTTAACTGTTCTGCCACACTGCTACACAGCTTATCAGCTGTCAATGTTCTATGACAAGATCTGGAATGTAAAAACAAGGTTGTTATTTGTTTAATATCACCTGATACCCATTTCATTAAAATACCTTAAATTAATAATAACAAACATTATTTCTGAAACACTAAAGTAGTAGCTCGCTCAGATTAGTCTTATGGATACAGTGTAACTCAGGTAAACAGACATCAGTTAGTCTGAAAAGAAGTTTTATCTGAAATATACAGTAAGTTCTGAAGTCCTGTTGAGTTTCCTCTATGTTCTTAGTGAAGTCAGTCTGGTGTACGTGTAAAACAAACATAAAATACATGTACAGGTAACTCGAAAATCTTTTATCTGGAAATTTTCTACAATCTGTTATCTGAGATTTGTCCATCATAACATCATCCTCGCTGTTGAAGTGATTGCTGGAGACACATCATCAGCTATTCTATATATGATTGTTAGTTTGAACGTTTTCCGAAGTAACGTGGTAGAAAGTAGTGTGTCTAAATGTTTTGTCTCTCAAATGACAGCTGTGAGGAAGACACACATGATTGTGTTCAAGTCATTTTCATACTCTATAGTGGCGTAACTACACAGAGTGGCATTGTCTATTTACTCTGTTTTATAAAATACTTGTTCCTTTACCGACAACCAGTACCAACGAATTGTAATTCTCCTCCTCCAAAAAACATTCACCCAGTATAACACTAATTATTTAGAGGGCATAGAAAAGGCACCACATTGTCTGTCTTCTACCGCGCTGTTATCGTTGTTACAAACACTCCCTTAAACCCAAGATACGGTTAATACGAAACGATTTGCCTTGTTCTTTCAATTTCACTTCACTTCACCCCCTCTCTCCCTATCTCTCTCTTTCACTCTCTTTCTCTCTCACTTACACTCTTTGTCTGTCTGTCTGTCTGTCTGTCTGTCTGTCTGTCTGTCTGTCTGTCTATATTGTATACCGTGAAACTTGATTGATTACATTTTAATACAAACATTGCATAGTTTCGCTAATAATAGTAATAGGACCTTCTTGTTTTCTTTTCAGATCAACGGTAGAAACATTTCATATTAGGCGTGTAAGAAAATCTCAGGACATAGAAACTGTTTCACAATATTGTGAGTTTTGTATCAGGGGTTTTCGTGATAAATGTATTTGAGGGTAAGTCATGGTCACTTTACTGTCATCAGTGATGTTTCATATTAATTTTCAGACACTGGCCTTGTTCTAGATGTCAGATTCAGGCCTATAATCTGCAATAATAATATAATATTACCAAAATTCTTACTACTAGATCTATTTGGGGATATCACTGGGTGGTTTTTGAAATAATGACTCAGCAATCTTTCATGGCTCATTTATTCATCCCAGTTTTGTTGATGTTGTTTCCCCACGGATGTTGAAGTTTTTATAATCACTTGGTTTTTTTTTTAAAGAGAAGAAATGTGGTGGGAAGGAGAAAGAGAGGGGTGGGGAGGGGCAGGGGGGGTGAGAGAAGGAATGGGGTTTGGTCAACGCCCTAAGTTTTTCACAAATTTCTTTTAAAGACGGACACCTCTCTTTCTCCGTCACCCCCCTTCCTCCCGCCCCCNCCCCCCCCCCCCCAAAAAAAAACAACAACAAAAAAGCGGACTGGAGGGGGGTGAGAAGATGTTACATATTAACGGATTAATATGATCGATGTACACAATCAGTGATTAGGCCTGTTATAGATGCTAGAAACCTCTGAAGGTCTTTGACACCTATTGTTTTTTCTTCTTTTGGCCCTATTAACATTTTGCGTTATTCTAAATATACCACTGTGATTTGGGGAAATTTCTTCCATGGAGGTTAAAGTACTTCTTTTGCCCGATCTTTTAACGGGAAGAAAAAGGGGGGTCAACGCCCAAAATTTTTCACAAATGTCTTTTGAAAAAGATCACCTCAAATTCTGATTTGGTCCCCAAATTTCCATTTGGCTGGTTTTGACCGCGTGCGAATACATAGGTCTACACATTTTATTTTTTTATCTAGAAGGCTCAAATTGTACCTGAAGCTTTAAAATTGGATGCTTTATTTAGATCACAGGTCATTTTACACATTTCTACACCCTAACACTGGCTGGCAGGGCCCCAAAAAAGGGGGATTTTATATATTAGCGGATTAATTGGCTTGTACACTATGAGTGATTTGCCCTTCTAATAGGTGTCACAAACCTGAAATTCAGTGCTTATTTAGGGGTAGTAACCTGCTTTACCTAGAATATCGAGCAAGTAAACAGTGATTAACCCCCCTGCTTGATTCCCGTTGCCAAAATAATATTATTATGGTTGAAAACGATGCTGGCCTTCCAGATTTGTATCTCTTCATGTGCATTAGTTATGGCTGGTGGTTGTGGTGGTGCTGATAATGATGACGTTGATGGTGATGATGATGAAGTGGTTAATTAGACAGTTTTTCCCTTTAGCTCCTATTAAATGTTCACTAAAGTTGTCGAACTGAGATAGTGTTTTAAAAAGTTCGTTTATTTTACAATGATGAAGAAGAAGATGATGATGATACTTGTCACTGATTGTCAAAATCCTTTGGTCTTCCTCCTTTGCCTATCTCTTCCAGACGCACCCGTGGCCTTAATACCCTTAGTACAGTATTACAATGTCAACATTATGTCAACACAAATAATGTAAACTTAACACTATCGGATTTGCTGGATTTTTGTTGTTGTTGTTTAAAACGATGCTTTCTTATCGCTGCTGCTGTAGGTAGCGGTTAAATTGGGGAGGGGGGGGGNGGGGGGGGGGGGGGGGGGGTAGACGCTTCCCTTTGGGCGCAAGCAATTTCAGAGGCGGAGATCAAGAGCGAAGAGGAAGGGAAAGGAAGAAAGAGGGTAAAACCAGCAGACAGGGTGAGAGGAAAAACAAGAGTGTAAAACAACAAGGACACGAAATGAACATGAAGGTTATCATATTGATGGGTGGAAAAGGTGTTTTGCTTTTGATAGTCAGATAATATCAGGTTCAAATAGTGGACATGTTCTCACAGTTGTATCAGGGAGAGTGAGAGTGTACATGGCCAGTAGTGTGGACTGTGGAGCTTTGGCCATCTCTTGTAATTTATAAATCAAAGCGACATGAGACATTTTGGCCCAACTGACAGAATGGAATGGTCCTGTAGCAAAGTAGAGAAAGGAATCAACTCCCGCCTTACTTTATAACGGAACTGTCTTGCTCATACTGTTTCAAAGTTTTCATAATGAAAAGCTATCTTTCTCTTGTTCCAAACGCGCCATCATTTCTCAACCTACACCTTTCATATTTTCAGAAATATTTCTTTAATATGAAATATTCAATGAGAAAAGGACAGATATTGAATAGCATGTCTTTGAATTTTCTTTTTAATGTAACAATTCGTATTGTTGCTTACTTGGTCCTGACTGTAAACTTTACCCACTCAAAAATATTGGCAATAATGCAAAATCTAGCATCACTTCGTGCTACAATGTGCGTAAAAGAGTGTACCATGTCAAATATGGTAGAAAAATGTCTATCAACAGGAGGTTAAAAGATAGAATTAAAACTGGAAGTTGTTTAATTCCTTTTTTTTTTTCGAGATATAACCATCTCAGTATGAAACATTCATTTTTTTGGTATAATAACATCGTCCTTGTACTATAATAATAGTGCTGGGTTCCTTTAGTTTAGAAATTTGACAAGTGGTGAAAGTATACTAGCGATCAGTAAAAACGTATCAAAAAAGTAAGTTTTTTTCAACGGGTAAATGTGTTAACAGGTGAGCGGTTTTCGCGCCTGGTATGCGTGCAATTGTTACTGATCTGTTTTTGACATTTTTTTATGAGTTGATACTAAACAATAACGAGTCCCACGTGGAAATCATTGTGTTGATATATACTGGCTATATAAAAGGTCAGATCACTGTGAAATTGGGTATACATTAAGCAAGTTTCTGTGAGCAAAACGCCAGTGCCAGTTTTCATCAAACATGATTTTTTTTTATAGTCCTTTATCATGCCGTGAGATTCAACTCAAGAGCGATGGCAAGTGATTGGAATGCTAAGGAGTGGCATGGCCACCAGCGAAGTTGCAAGGCATTTTAAGTGTAACCAATCTACCATCGTGAAGCTGAATTAGCGAGTTCAGGCGACAGGAATCACCAATGACCGCCAAGGCCCGGACAGTCACGTGTAACAACACCTGCACAAGATCACCTGATAAGACTTTCACATTTACGGAATCGCTTCCAGACGGCAGTCCGGACAGCCACTTAGTCTCCTGAAACCCGGGGATCTGTCAGCGCACATACTGTGCGTCGTAGACCTCATGCTGCTGGCCTATTGAACAGACATTCTCTCATTGGCCATGTCATTACTGGGCGTCACATGACCAACAGATTGGTGTGGGCTCAACAAATTCGTTGTCGGAGAGTAGAATGTAGATCAACGATGTTTTCTGATGAGAGCCGTTTTAATGTCTCCTTTGCAGACAGAAGAGTTCGCGTCTAGCGTCGTCCAGGGAAATGATTCGCTAATGCCTGTGCGATGCAGTACGACAGGTACGGAGGGGAAGATGTACACGTGTGGGGTGGATTTTCCTATGACCATCGCACTCCTCTTGATGTATTCAGAGTGAATGTTACCGCAAACGTCTACATCAATCAAGTGCTCAGACCTATTGTAGTGCCATTTTTTTTCCAGAATCATGGAAATCTGCTGATCTTTCAGCATGATAACGCGATGCCTCACACAGCCAACGTAACAAGGAATTTCTTAGCCCAGCAAGCCTTTCATGTAATGAACTGGACTGGACTGCAAACTCGTCTGACATCAACTCGATCGAGCACGCATGGGATGAACTTAATCGAAGGGCCCTCCAGCATGTTATCAACGATGTGAACAACTTGGAGCGTGCGGTCACTGCAGAATGGAATGCCAAACCTCAAAGATTTTTGAGACACACTGCAACAGTATGCGACGATGATGCCGAGCCTGTATTGACGCTCGTTGGGGTCACATCCCATATTGATGATGGCTTCACCTTCATTCCAGTGAGTGTAACTTTTGTTATAGCACCCTAGGAGTGATAACTCCTTGCCAACAGGTCCTGAATAATTTTATTGTTGGAAATGCAGCGAATTCAATTCAGTAAATGCATAAGGAATATGAAACTATGAGTATTTCAGGTACCTTCATTTTCGCTCAATGAGTTGTGCTGTTCATACGAAGTGATGCGTTTTTAATGATCGCTAGTTTAATATTACATTATTAATATTGCTTGACGTCGGATGCCTGCAATGTGTAATAATTGTTTAAATGCACATATTTTGCTATGAATGTGAATTTGTGTTGGTGTTTTTTTCCGGAGGGGATGCTGTGGGGAGTGAAGTAATTTTACTAAACATGAGAGTTTTTTATTACGGTACAAATTATTCAGAGTAAGGATAAGTACTTTCAAAATGTGTCCTTCAGCTTTGTTCATATTAAAGACATGAGTGGAAACTAAATGTATTAACATACTATGTAAAACCTTTGATGGAAAGTCTTTAATTATTTGTTTTAATCTTATTAAAGCGCCCTCTCGCTGGCTTGGTTCTCCATGTCTCAAATTAATCTTATAAAAATTTAGACGCTAACCCATATTTTGTGGGTTAGGTCTCTTTGCCTGGGAGATTTATCCGATAACTAACCCACAATTCTCAAATATTTAATAAGATACTGTCCGAATGCCGAATGCGATACACCTGCCAAGTCAGAAATGTTTGTGTGAACCCTTTCAGTTTATGCGGAATCGATATCTTAAAATTATGAGAGTTTTATGAATTTTGGAAGTTTTGAAGTGCACTAAACGTTAGATGCGATTTTCTCGAAAGTGAATCTGTGTGGATTCGATTAGTCTGTATCTCAGGTATCCATATATTAAAGCCCTGAATTTAAGAGTTGTAAGAATTTTAATAGAAATTTTGTAAAAAAATATGATCGTACTAAGGGTTCATTTGGTCAGTTATGAGTAGTAATGATCAGTTTCTTAGTTTTTATCATGACAGTAATGTTCATCTATCAAATTTACCCGTGCTGTTAATTGTGTCTGAATTTATTTGAGGTTTTAAAGCATATTTGAAAACTGAGTTAGGCCATTCTATTTTATGACAGGCAGAATGAAATGTTGGCGGTTTGAGTTAGATCAGATGTCGTCTGACAGGTTATGATGCAAGTGCCATTTCGCCGCCCGCAAATAATACTAAAGTAAGTCCTTAAAATCTTTAAAACACATACGACAGTATTGCTTTCTGACATCAATTGAAAAACGTTTTTCCAAAACTCAGTACAGTATTTGGTCTCTGAATATTTTTGACATAAAGGGAAATAACATTGCAGTGATTGCTCTTCATACATAATAATATAGTTTTATATACTGTTAATATATAATAAAATTGAACTTGAACTTGAACTTGTTAAATGACATCAAATTTGAACGAGTGCAGATCTTGAGCTCGATTAAATTTTGAATGAATTAACACAGAAATGCATCATTGAATACACCATCAACTCATTTTTCAACGAAAGGCATTTACTGAGGTTTGAGAAAAGGCTCTTGAATCATCATCTATATAATTATATAAAAGTTGACTTGGTGTGCTTTGCTCATGAACTCCTCCGTTATTACGTAACTTACGCGTTTGAAACTTCGCAGGCGTAGACAGCATCTATGCGGTCAGGATCTCTTCTACAAAAATCTGCGAAAACTGCTTTCCCCGATTTTATAGAAAATAGCGTTTGTACCGCATGAAATGTGGCATGTTGAGTTTATTGCCACTATAATTTTTTTCTTTTTCTTTTTTTTTTTTTTGAACCGGAAGTCAATCTTAATCGGCCTCAAGGAGGTGCGCTGCTTTGCGAATCGAGTGAATTTCTGTCATCAAACAAGATTGGCAGAAAGCGAGATAATTTACAAGTGAGTGAATTTATGTTGCAGAGCAAACCCAGTCTACACATTTACCTAACCTTTCGTGTAATGGGTGTTTATGCTTGTATTATACCAAAAAAAAAGCTGTTCTTTGTACGCAGTCGTGTGAGTTTATTTCTCAACCGATTTTACTTAAGCTTGCTGTGTGGGTCACACATTCTGTGCAGATGGTCATTTTTTTGGTCAGTGATGCCTCATCTGCTGCCCCCCGAATTTATACAAAAAATGGATTTTCCCACATCTAAGTGACCGGCTTCAATTTTTAACTCTGACATCCAAATGAGCATGACGTCACTTCTTTTTGCGTGGCCTATTATGGTGTCTGCAACCAACTTAGCGTCTTGAGGCCAAATGGCGGGTTTTTAATACAAGTCGTTTGGCGTGTTATATATTTTCTCAGTTTAACCGATATATTTATATACAAGGAGGTGATTGAGCATAATAAATTAATAATAAAAGAGAAGCAGTCGAAATGCTGCAGTAGCAGTTTGGTAGTTTGCTTCACACTATAAAATCCTGCAAATTTGCGGGTGCTTTGACTAGTGTGTAAAGAAGAGTAGTTTCCCTTTTACAACACTGATCTTCTTGTTCTTTATACTCCATTAAAAAAATTAAGATATTATTAATTCAAAATTCCTAACATCGCCACGTGTACGACTAAAGACACAGAGGGATTAATCTGAACATTCACTGTTTTGGAAATTCCTACCAGATGAATTATGAACAGCGGACAACCTTGAAAGCTTCAAAAGATAGTAAAAGACAAATTTGCTGCAGGAATATTTTGAGCTGTAATTCATATCCAACCCTGCCTCTATAGAAATGTTTCCATGTGTTACATTGAAATGTGCTGAGATAA
>JAWQUT010000523.1:131396-145247 GCA_033807755.1 Ellobium chinense | reverse complement strand
CCCCCCAAAGGAGTGTTTGGATTAAGGGGAGATAATACACTTACATTGTAGGTTAAAAGTTCTAAACAGTGCGCTTTTTTTTTCTGTTGTGGATGTTGATCTTAAGAAAAATGTATTTCAAAGCACAGTCGTCACTTCACCGCCTATTTCACCTACGTGTTGAAGTAACATAGTGATCGAGAAACATTCTTTTTGAAAGTTTAGTTTTTACTATTTTTAATTGAGAAACAGTTCTTTCCCCTGATTACGAAACTTATTCTTGAGGTTACAGACCTGTAACTGTACTTTCACTTTGTGGTCCTACAACTTAGGGGGTATATTTCATCTCCCCTTTTCCCTCTTTTGGCATGCCCTGCTTCCAGTAATAAGGGCTCCAGGGGGGAAATTTTGATATCATGGGAATCTGTGTCCATTTTGCTTTATTTTACCAAGCACTATTTAGCCCTGGGCTGGAACTGCCAGCTCAAGGGTGTGCTCAGGCGGAAGAGGAGGGGTGAAAAATTTAGGCTCTGTTTACAAATAGCAACCAAGCTCAAAATTTCAATGGGCTTGCTAGGGTTGGGTAAGTCTTAAAATTTTGGCCACATAATGGACTTCAATCTGGTATGGGTCTGGGTGAAAGCTAAAACTTTGGGTTCAGAGGGCAGCTCAAAATGTTAATATAGCCCATAGAGGAAAAAAGGGTCCAATCCTATTACAGGTCTGTAACCTTGAGACATCTACACTAAACACTCTTATGTCATACTATAGGAGTTAATGTCGCTCAGACACATGAAGTGAAATCTTGTGGGGAAAGGGCATATGTATTGTGAGATATAGTTTTCATAAGATCATTACCCACTATATGAAGGAAAAAGGGCACTATTTTACACTTTGGTGCGCAATTTTGCACACAAAATGTTCTTAATTAGAAAAGGATAGTGCGAACCTACAACAATAAATTAGTCTACCCTCTTAAAGGGACAGGGATAACTATCTGCTTCACAACCTAAAAAATCCACAATGATTTTTCATAAACATTCAACCCCTTACACATTTTCTCCGCCAGAGTGCTTCCGAGAAAATGCAGTTTGAAAGTCGGGATTTTCATACCGTGCAGACTGCGATAGCTGGTCGTCCGGTCAGCGCAGGAATGAGGCATGACGTCAAAAAACGAGAGGCACCCTAGTGGTCGTTTTTCATTTATCGTCGAGAAAAGTCTTTTGTCAAACTGTGTGACCAACTGCATGACTTTGATCGCAGTGCTGTAACCCTGTCTGACCACTGTTTGAGTCGCTTTATTAATGTTTGTATAGTTGTCTGCTGTGTGGTATAGTGAACTCTCATTGGCCTAAGAATCTGACAATATAAAATTATCATTTGCTTGAGGAGGACTTTCTGATCATTTAGACGCCGCCACAGTCAAATTCGCTATGTTAAGGAGCGGCGCTAGTTGTGCCACTAGTCATAAATCAATCAAAAGGTTTTTGAGAGCAGATCAACAAGGGGGCACATCGATATGAATATTATTTTTACCTTCTTATTTCGGTCAGAGGTGACCACGAGAACATTTTATAGACTACCCGTGAAAACGTTTGTAGTTTTGAAAGAATGAATCGGTCTTCACTATCGGTGAGGGGAATGCGATAGGTCCTGATATGGTTTGGGTGGGCACAATTCCAGGGAGAGAGAGAGAGAGAGAGAGAGAGAGAGAGAGAGAGAGAGAGAACAGACAGACAGACAGACAGACAGACAGACAGAAACAAATACGGAGACACACAGAGAGAGACAAAGAGAAAAGAGAGAAAGAGAAAGAGAGAGAGGGAGAAAAAAAGACAAGGAGTAATATGATGGTGGGATAAGAATCTAGGAGAAAACAGGAGGTAAGAACAACAAAAAAAAAACAACTAGGCACTAATGGAGAGAGAAAGATAGAGCAACTAAGATGTCTTCTCGCTTATTTTATTTAGCAACCCAGGCTCTCATTTTCTCTTATTGCTTTCTCTCTCTCTCTCTCTCTCTCTCTCTCTCTCTCTCCCTGTACCCCAAAGACATTGAACATGTAACGTCTTTGCTTCACCCCTCAAACTGTGCCCACCCATCAATCCCCTCTCCTCCCCATCTCGTCCCTGTTGCTATGCTTAATATGGCATAGCCATCCTAATTGCTATGGTCCATTTCAGTTTTCTTTTTCATCGTGAAGACCGGTTCGTTCTTTCCAAAAAATAGAAGATTTCACAAGTATTTTCCAAATTAGTTCCATGGTTATATCTATGTGACGAAGCTGCATAGTAAGTCATGCTGTGGTCGCATGCGCACGTGTCATTTGTGGACTTGCGCACCGGTTGGGTGTGCACGTCGCCGCACCCGTCCGCGGGCAAGTTGTCCGGAAGGGAAAGGAGGAGAAAAAGAAACCGTTGGAGGAGGCCGGAGAGGAGGAAAATTCAGCGAAGGTGTAGACTGACGACGGTTGGGAAGCTGTTTATACAGTATGGTGACCTGTGCTAAATGAACGCGGTCATAACGCTCACTTCATCACTTTTGTGCTGAAATGGTCATGGCAAGTCATTATCCCGCGCTTAATTAGGGAGAAGGTCTTGGTCGAGATTTGTCGGCCGTTCGGTGTCGCAAAATGTGGTTGGAGGATGCCTCCTTCGTGGGCCCTCCAGGGCCGTGCTATGCGCAGTGATGATGCCTCTTCTGTTGGCCGTTCAGGGCCGTGTTATACATGTGCATTGCTGATGCCGCTCCCGTGGGCCGTCCAGGGCCGTGTGGTGCAGTCGTTCGGTGTCGGGTGGTAATTACATGAGAAGGGTGAGTGGGCCAGTGTAGGGCCCGGGTCGGACGAGACCGTACGAAGGGTGCGTGGGCCGGTGCTGGGCCTGGGCCGGACGAGGCCAGCTTTAGTTAACCGTTAGTTGTAGCGTCTTTGTTAGTGGCTTTTGTTAGGTCTGTCGTGATTACAATATATGTTCGTATCTTAATCTTTATTTAATCCGCTGCTTTTGTTCTTGTGTTCTATTGTTGTTCGTGAGCGCGTGGGGCAGGGAATTGAGGAGCGGGTGCCTGCCAAGGCACTTCTCTACAATCTAAACCAACATTGGGGCGTCAAACTATTTTCGCATCGGTCGAAATGCCAGCTGTTTGACCGGCTCTTCCAAACATGTTGACTGATTTTATAATTAGTAATGCAACTAGCGCCACCCCTAAGCGCAGAAAACACTGCCTGAGACAACAGTTAACTGTCCATCAAATCTTATCTTGCTGTGCAAAGTCTTAACACTTGTAGCGAGAGGCGTGTTGCGGCCAGCCTCTGACTGGCTGAGTGACCATTGTTACAGATAATGACCGTTGCATGTGTTGTCTGCTAGCCGATCAACTGCTACTGGGCTACAAAATTCCACTATCGCGCCGAACGTTCTGCAAGAGGATTCATATATATTCTATTGTCGCATTCAAACATAGCAGGCGGACGGTAGAATATATTCTATCATAGCATCACAAGGGTTAGTAATCTAAATGTGCTCCTCAGGCAAATGATAAATAGTGTCAAAATGGTAGACCAATGATAGTTCATTCAATAATACAGGAAAAAAAAGGCACCAACAACCATGCATAGGTTATGCATACATTAATAACGCGACCGACTCGCTGAGTGCTTAGACCGATACTCCTTGCATCAATATTATTTTATCCTGCCTTTTCTAAGATTACAACATTGCGATCAAAGTGTGGCACTTATTCACAGTCTTCAACAAAAGATGAAAAAAAAAGGGCCAAAATTAAGCACCAAGGTAAGTTATTGCATGTGGATAATTCTCTTTTGCACAACAACTACTAGCTTGCCTCTCGCTTTTTGATGTCACGCCTTATTCCCGCGCTGACCGGACGACCAGTTATGGCGGCACGCGGGGTGTGAAAGTCCCGACTTTTAAGCTGCATTTTCTCGGAAGAGCTTGGGCAAAGGAAAAGTAAAAGAGGTTGAAAATTTATGAAAAAATATTGTGAATATTTTTAAGGCTGTGAAGCAGATAGCTATCCCTGTTCCTTTAAGGATAAAGGCAAGTGTTGGGAGAGGTGAGGAGATGACTCCAAGGAGACGCCACGATACGGTTTAGAGTTGGTAACAGTCATGAGCTATCAAGGCAAGTTGAGGGGAGGGGTAGTATGTCGTTTTTCACATCTGGTTCAGTCTCGTCTGCTGTGCCAGCATGAATTGTGTTGCTAGGTCGTTGCACATACTATTTTAAGGTTTACTTAATTGCATAATTGGCGTTGAGAGTACCTCGGTAATACTTGTCGGAGATCTTAAGGCAAATTCTCAGTGAGCCAAGTGGGCAGCCCAGCATGTTCCCAGGACACGATTATAAAAGATCTTTGTGCCTGGGGCTCCGTCATCATTCCCGGATCCAGGTCCCAGAGTTGTCCTCCAGAGTTGTCTGCTCCTGAAAGAAGTTGCTACATAATGTTTGTCTTGGTCCTCTTCAGCCTGTTGGGTAAGTATTTAATTTTTCTTTCGGTTTTACAGGCTGCATGCTAGGCAAATGCGATAGGTAGACAGACGGGCAAGCGGGCAGGCTGGTAGGCAGACAGGTAAGCAGAGAGACAGGCGGGCAGGCATTTAGAGAAACAGGCAGGTAGATTGGCAGGCAAGCAACAGCTAGGCGAGCAGCCAGGCAGCTTGCCAGGTAAGTAGACAGGCAGTCAAGCATGCAGATAGGCAGGCAAACATACAAAGATACATACAGGCAGGCAAACATACAGGCAGGCAGGCGAGTTCTCATTGCACTATGGCTTCTTAGCTGTTTCATTCAAAATAAACCGGAACTCACATTATGTTTCTGTACGTGATTATTTTTTACAATAATTTGGAAGTGTCATCAACAACAGGGCATTGTCATGGCAGATATCCGTGAAAAGTCAGCGTGGAAAAAAAAGTATAAGCTCGAATAAAGCTGAAATTGTTAAGTATCAAATTGCCTTGATTTGAACCAGTCAGAATGAATGAAAGCTCACAAGGTGAAAAAAAAATAAAGTTTGAGCTTGCGGTTTTTTTTTTTACCTGAGATGTGCTCGTTGAAAATGGCCATAGGTCACTGGAAAAACATCTGAGAAAATCGTGACAGAAGAACACTTTTTTCACCTTGGAGTAATGTCATCTGCCACACAAAATCTCGTAATTATCTATACTTACAACTGATTTACTACCCATGAAAACAATATTTGTTTCACATAAGTGATTTTATTCTCGATTTCTGCAATAGAGAAAAACTCTAAATCAGATGGTTTCAAACACCGTTAGTTGGAGCATTCATGATATCTCAATTTGTAGTCTAGCATCATGCTTCATTTTGTTTTGGTCAACACATCTATTTTCACCATGCTTTATCATAAAATAACTAGATCCACATAAGTCACAAATAATAATGTGTACTGTTCACACGATATGATCTGCAGTACGCTATGAAAAATACAGCAGCCACACTGTTTCATATACCTGGATTTTTTTGATTTTTTTATTACGAGTGTACTGACGGATTCTAACAGCACCGGCTTTGAAGCGTGATTACAGTACTCCCTAGTTTTTTTGTTTTTTTTTTATATAGACACTAGGAGGGGACATCTGTCGCAGACAATAATAATACTTATGGCTTAGATATACACTAGAATGGCTAGATTCTTAAATCTTTTAAATCCAAGTAATGATAGAGAATTCATAAACGTAGCAATATGATTCTATCACATTGTAAGACATTACGAACAGTTTCAGTGACACAAGTGTTAGTTTCCCTTTCTGGCAGGGGAGGTGGGGAGGGTGGTTAGATTTTAGAGGGAGGGGGAGATCATAGGAAATTCTCCTATCTAATGTTAACAGTTACAGTCACAACTTCCACAACATCTCATTAGATCTGACACACCTATACAGTATTGCATTCAGTTGAACCCAAACATGTCCAGCCTTCCATTCAATGACCCAACGAAGAGTGGTAATAAGTGTTCCTTCAATGGCGGCATGACAGACAGGCATGGGAACAACAAAGAAGAAGTATTCTTTAGCCTGATACAAACACCTGCTGGTCTTTACATGATTCCTTCTGGTTACCAAAAGAGAAGAGGTTCAAGTAATTGAGACTATCAAAAGAACGGTGGTACTTCCTTAATCCATTCCATCATTGCACGGTTTTATTTCTGTCACCACTGTCTATACAGGCACTAAGCTGGTCAGTGGGTCACCATTGTCTATACAGGCACCACGCTGATCAGTGGGTCACCACTGTCTATACAGGCACTAAGTTGGTCAGTGGGTCACCACTGTCTATACAGGCACCACGCTGGTCAGTGGGTCACCACTGTCTCTACAGGCACTAAACTGGTCAGTGGGTCACCACTGTCTATACAGGCACCACGCTGGTCAGTGGGTCACCACTGTCTGTACAGTCACCAAGCTGGTCAGCGGGTCACCATTGTAAACGGCGCATTCTGTCAAACTGGCGAGTGCTACCAACAAACCAGTAAAACAAATTACACGAACCGTTGCATTAGTAATACTCTAAGATTACTTTTGTCCCATTACTGACACCTACAGTACTTATGAGTACCCGGCACGACTAAACTTCACCAACCCAGCGATGAGAATAGTAGTCTAGCTTAAATTGAGCCCGGTACCCGCGGATATGGTTACAAACGCGCAAATCATTTTGTAATATATTACGCTCGTACTATGTATTGGGCTGTCACTGAAGTTCTAATTTTCGTTGGACATTCTCACTCACCAGTACTGGAGATAAGCATCTAAGCTTTAAAAAAAAACAACACGTTTAATAGCCTTCACATGTAAAGATTTTTGCTGTGTCTATTCGTTTGACCCCCCNTCACATGTAAAGATTTTTGCTGTGTCTCTTCGTTTGACCCCCCTGCACTTCTTGTTGTTTGTCTAAAAATAGAACACTGTATGGGGGTGATGGTTGTAGAATAACTAACCGAAATGGCGATGAAAACTTTCACATGCGTTATTTCGTTGTTCCGTGGATGTTCCATCTTTCAAATATCTCTCCATAACTGTGCTGGAAATGCTGAGGAGACTTCAGTGTAGGTGGTGAGGAGGTCATGAACGATGTCTAGAGCCCCTGAGTCATCAGGAACTGCAGCCATCAGCGGTGAATCAAAGATATCTTGTATCTCATGGGATTGCAGAGCTGGTAATCCAAAACAGAGTTTCAGTCAGTTTCTGATTTCAGATTCGTGATTTAACTGCATAGAATACGCACCACACGATTTAGGTACCCCGCTGTTCGGGTACATATTAACCCCGAGCCCCCTGTTCAGGACATCTCCTTCTTTCCAACCCCTGACTCGAAATTGTGCTGCTATTATTCAACCTAATCTGGCCAGAGAGGTGACAAATGCATCAGAACAAGCCATAGCTAAAGTCACTAGGCCCATGGAAAGGAAAAAAAAAACAAGTGACCTTAAAATGTATGACCCTTAGCAGGAAGTCTAGCCTAGGTGATATCAATAGTAACGCGCACGTGTAACCATTTACGCAATAACAATAACAATATCAATATCAATAACAATAGGCACTGTGATCACTATTACTCGTGGTTACTTCATGAACCGGGTTTTGCACAAGCTATTCTGGTCTTCTCCCCTGGCTCAGACTAGTCATCAGGTAGCTCATCACTAAGTGCGACCCTGCAGTGACGGGTTAAATTTAGCACATAATATAACGAAAGTGTAACTGATAATCCAGACAATACAAATACCAAGCAAAACGTTTAGACACTTTTTACTCAGTGTATTTCGTTTGTCTTTTAGCTTTTGCGGTATCCTCTTAATACTGTAAGTCCTGTAATTTTATTATAACTAGTTAGAGCAAGATAAATGGAGTTGACATAGTCTAGATTTAGGGTGATATTGTTATTTCAAGAAATAGAGAGTGGGCAGAGAAGCACGTGTAATGGTCATTTTCCAGAAATTAACTCCCTTAAATCCGCTAGTTAGCTCTCGAAATGTTTTGGTACACTTCACGTTTTTCACTCTACACCCACTGTAATTTTATATATTAATAGAACTTTTTTTTTCATAACTTGATGCCACATCATTCAACCCTAATGTTCTCAGGGATACTTACTCCTTTCACGCGAAATTTGGAATTCCATATCTGGCAGAGAAATGCAGATCAACCTTTTGAAATTAGTACGCGGAATAAGCTATACATGCCACCACCGATTCATTGAAAAAAATGAAATAAATATTACTACCCATGAACTGTCCATGTTTGTAACTATCCGTGCTCTTCGCCATTCGCTTTGTTCGTTTCCATGCATTCCAAATTGGTCGGCCGGGCAGTTCCAGTCTCGATAATAATGTTGACGCAATTTTTCTAAAGGCGAAAATGTTCTTGGGATAACTACTACTATCGTTGTTTCCGGTCTGTGT
This sequence comes from Ellobium chinense, assembly GCA_033807755.1. Taxonomy (NCBI): domain Eukaryota; kingdom Metazoa; phylum Mollusca; class Gastropoda; order Ellobiida; family Ellobiidae; genus Ellobium; species Ellobium chinense. The sequence continues at coordinate 136,826 of JAWQUT010000523.1, read as the reverse complement.
AGAGTGACGCTGGTGGTTATTTTCATTTTGACATTTTCCCCTCTTCACAGCAACCTCAATGGCCGCTCCTCAGGGGCGTATTATCAATGGGGAGGTTGCTGAAGTTGGCGTACATAAGTATCAAGTATCTGTACAATTGCTTGCTCTTCACTTATGTGGTGGGACCATCCTTACACCAAGGACGGTAAGTACACAACAAGCGGACGTTACAACATGTGTGCTGTGACCATCGTAACAGTTGCACCTTGTTGATTGCTCATCGAAATGATCGACCAAATCAGTTGACAGTCTAAAAGGCACTATCTGCTGACTTGACTAACATTATGGTTTATAAGTCTCGTATCCAAGCTAAGTCCCACTCACATGACATCAGACTATTATTACCCCCAACAGGCCTAATCACTCTCCGGCTTTCTGAACTCCCTGGCGAGCATATAATGCCCCTGCCGTTTTCTGACAATATCTTCCACTTTACAGATGGTTAATGTGAATGAAATGCTTTCCCAAGGCACTTCCAACACGACTGTCATCGGGAATAGAAGCAGGATCTTCGGCCACTCTGCACACAGACAAGTTCCCAATCGTACCCAAAGTAAAATTCAACCGAGTCCTGCTTATAACAACCATAGACTGGAATGTGAAAATCCAAGTGGGCTTACAGGAAACCGCTTAAACAATCAACGCAGCATGGTCGCGATTCCGCTGAAAGATGGAAAAAATTGTGATTGAAAAAAATTGCAACTATTCAATGACTTTTACATAGAGGTATATCAGTTTGATATGTTGAAAATGTTGCGACTAAGCGGAAGCTTCGATTATCCTGATTGCAGTTAAGCAGAGTAGACCTTACCGATTTCTCCCGAAGCTTCACAACTTCAGACAGAAGCATCAACTTCAAACTAAGAGAGGAAGAGTTAGGCAAAGAAGATTCTCCAGCCTTAAAACGAAAAGGGGGTGGGTTGGGAGGGGACGGGGGTGGGAACGTGATGGAAAAAAATAACAATGTCAGAACATATCAACGACTGAAATGAGAAGGCAACCAAGTGACTCATTTTCAATGACTCAGATTCTGCCCACGAAGCTCTCAGAAATCCCCCATACGAAAGAAAAAACTTCGGTTGGCAGCCTTTGCACTTCACAACCTGATCGCTCCCTACGACATCCAGATTAACTTTAGTGGATTCCTGGCCGTTACACGTGTTTCAGAGCGGCATTAGACTTCAGATCTAAAGGTCGCGGGTTCGATTCCCGACTACGGTCATGTTGTATGTGCCCTGGGAAAGCATTTCATTCACATTTTCCTCAATCCACCCGTCTATAAAATGGGTACCTGGCTATAGGCAGTGGAAGATGTTGTTAGAATGCTAGTGATCAGAGCCTGTAAATGGCAGATGCACTATTTGCTCCGTAGGGAGCTGAGAAAGTCCTTGAGTGATTAGGCCCTGGGGTAATAATAGTGTGAAGTCAGTTAAGCGGACATTAGCCTGGATACGAGACTTATAAACAGCATTATTATTATTATTATTATTATTATTATTATTACTTCCATTTATGTGGAACGGAAGCAGTCGACAAGATTGCCCAACCTAGTGCAAGCACAAAGGAAAAGAAATAATCTTGCTGCATTAACACCAATCTACCAATTCTCATAAGTAACTTGAACAATACAGGACTGAACACATACTCAGTTCGATCAACTGGTAGACATAATAATATTGCCGAGATGCCCCCAACCAAGGGTAAAACACAACAGACAAAATCAAAGCAAACATTCTGTACTGGACAAGCTATGTCAATCATCACGTGAACAGAATCAATCAAAAGCATGGACCCGTGTGAAGATACTGACAATCTCCCTGTGAAACAACTGGGCAGATCAGTTCTGAATAACATTCTCATTTTGAAGTTTTACTGTTTCTTTTGACATCTGCATACGTATAGGGCGTAATCCATCGTAAATTTTCAGACTTACTAGTAAGGAAGGCCTGTCGGCTGTACCTCCCAGCCCTCATCAGCCTAATGAGTCTGGATATTGAAATCTGCTTGAGGAAAGGAAAGGTCTGCTACCCAAGCAACTCGTCATATTATAAAACACCAACGAGGTCCATTGAACAACTGAAGAACATGTCCGAAGTTTTGAGACTGGCACTGGCTGACTGGAGTGAATAATAATATAATGACAGCATGGGACAACAACAGCAACAACAACAACAACAACAATAACAACAACCACAACAACAACACACTACCACCACCATTACCGCCAGTACCAGTACCAACAACAACAAAAGCAACAACGACAACAACAAAAATATAAACTAGGTAGTTCTACAGGAAATGTAATGTACGTTTTTGTAGATTATTTCTGGTAATCATATTGTGTGATTATGTGGATGATTGCATCGTCATGGCATTACTGTTTTTATTTTTAAAAAATGTTTCGCGAGGATGTAATATTTGCGACTTTCGGGAGTTGAGCTTCACTCGCGAAAATTATAAATCGAGAAAAAAGGCTTCGGTCAAAAAAAAATTCCCAACGGTTAAAAACTAAGAAACAAAAATTGATAGGAGGCAGTAACCTTCAAGGGAAACTCAAATGTTAATATTAGTAGTTACAACCGTCCGTTATTTGAACGTTATCGATTACAGTATTTTCACTGTCAAAACGGAGAGGGATTGCCAGATATAATCAATATGCTTTATCGGCAGTCCTGTAATGTTAACTCCAATTAATTTAGAATTATATCCTCGTTCCCACTTGAGAACACCGTCATGCGGGTCTCGGGACACTTAGATCATCTCGTAAGCCATTTCCGACTTTTCGCAAAAATGAGATCCCCTTAAAGAAAAAAAAACAAAACAGCAACAACTGTACGCTCTTCTTGATAGCTTTTATTATTATACCGCAAACCCGAGTGTTGTTGATAATGATGATGTGCATACTGCATCCCTCAGAATTCCTTGCTCAACTGCCCGCGGCCCTCAACAACAGCAAAAGAATTATAAAGCATTAACGCAACAGTTTACTGATTGTAGCCAGTAGTAAATTACATTTCCTCTCACACATTCTTCTCCTCAGATTCTGACAGCCGGACATTGTCTTTCGTCCAAACCCCAATACCTGCGGATTGTAGCTGGCGCATATAACCTTCTAGACCTGACATTAGGCTTTGAGCAGATCAGATACGTCAAATCAACCACCATCCACCCAGGCTACTGGGTCTCTCCTGATAGCTATTACGCTATCAATGACGTGGGGATCATAACTCTCAAAGAAGACTTAGACATCACCCCAGGAGTTGACGTAAGTAAATCACAGCTTCTGTGCAATGGACCACTCTCAGTTATTATGCAGGCACGGCCGTTTGGGCATGGCAAGACACAACTCCAACAATCATTTTTTCCGCTTTCTATTTCACCATTGCCTGAAGAATATTATTCACTGATATTGTGGTCTGTTGCATTGGCTTTTGTTGGCTGATGTAAGTTTTATTTTCGGAAGAGAGATCTGATGACGCCATGGCACCACTCTTTATATTTAAGCCGGAAGTAAATTTTGTTGAATTTGAATGATTATGTCTAGTAGTGCTAGGCACCTGCGGTCCACGTAATGCCCCCACTGCGTGACTCAATGTTGGTCGTCCTATCTCTTCGCCATGAAGTTTTGCCTCTCCCCTGACTATAAGGTACCGTGAGAGATCGACAATAGCACTGCCCAGGTGATTACATACACCCAGATCTTTTTGCTTTATATTACTGTGTACTGTCCATTGATGTCACTCCAGTCCTAGTTTTCGTTGACCATTCCCACTCACCAGTGATGGAGATACACATCTGATCTACAGAGTACATTACTTTGAATAGCCCATGACAAGTAACGTTTTTTGCTATGTCTCTTCGTTTGACTCAAACCGATGAAAAGCCAATTGAGGCCTCAGGCTATTTAAAGAGAACTGGGCGTTAGCGAATTGGCAGCCCCTATCTTTGATCCGAAACAGTGCTGCTTTAACTTAAAGTGGCCAGGGAAGTCTTAGTGACAAATGCATAAGAACAGGTCACAGCTAAGGTCACTGGGTCTCTGAGGAGAGGGAGTAAAGAAATGATGTGCTAAATAGATCACCCTTACTATTAAGTCCAACTCAGGTAATTTCAAAACTAATGTCCGTGTGTGACCAAGTGGCCATCAACATGTGAAAAACGTTCGACGCCTGCGCTTAAAAGGTTAAGAGCCATATATGGATCACTTCAGTCTATTGTTCCGAGTACACCTTTTTTTTAAATACCACACAGTCATGCCCAAAACAATCTGCTAAGTTTACCTTGTATCCTTCACGCCCTGAGCAAGAGGGCAGAAAAAGACTAACAGATAAGCAGATAACGTTTGAATAAGAGAAGTATCTGTCTAAAACAACAGACAAGACTCATTTCTCCTCTGGTCACGCAGCTGATATTTCAGCATAAGCTTAAACAATGACATCAACAACAAAATAAAGACCTGTGACTGAAGTAGGTCAACGGAGGCCTTCACATGGCTAAAATAGGTCAGCACCGCCTCGTTTAGATTAACTTCGCAGCTTTGTTTTCCAATCACAAGACTTGTATACCAATAACTCTAGAATCACGTGGTCATCCATTCACGTTTTGAATGACGTGATATAAACAAAAAAATCTGGCGTGTGCTCCATTATAGAGAATATCACCTACAGCTCTTCTTTGTATGCCATTTTCACATATTTTAGCAGAAATTGTTTTCACACCATGCACAAACATACCAAAAATTTTACCACATCTTCACTATTATTATTCTATAATAATATTCTATATCATTCACATCTTGAAACGTAAAAATTATCACACCTTTCACTACAAATCATTTTCGCACATTCTCCCAGAAACTGCAGTAGAACGGTCATATAAAGCGTGTCCTTTGTGCACGGAACAAGCTCACCTATTATAGAGACATCCTTCATATCAGAAGCCATTGAATAAAGAAATGATAGAATATTAATGATTCCGTGCATGTGAAATTCATAGTTAATAAAAAGGTACACTTAATACACAGGTGTATTACAAGGTGGAAACGGAGCACATAATAACAGAAGTGGGGAGTGAGCAGACGCAAAACAGATGCTCACACAAAGTAGGATAAAGGGGAAAGTGCTCAAGAAGACAAATGCAGAGAGAAAATGGAAGAAGGAAAGAAAATGATGTGGTGGGAATCGAACCCATGACCTCTGCGTCGGCATCCATCGCATTGCTGTCAGTTTGGAATCAGGTAGACGTCTATACACGACCACGTTTCCCCCNTCAAAAAAAAAAAAAAAGGTGGGTTAGCGGCCTGGGTCTTTCCCGAAGTCGAACAGAAGACTATCAGTAATACTAATAGCGCTAGGCACGAAACTCACACACAGTCTTCCCCGTCTCTCTCCC
>JAWQUT010000523.1:107812-125733 GCA_033807755.1 Ellobium chinense | reverse complement strand
TGTGTAATTATATTAGTATTAGTGCTATTATTGGATCATTTAGAGTGTGGAAGAGGAGATTGTTTGTTAAGTAATAGCTATATCTATCTAATTGCTTACTTGATTACATATCATTGGATTGTTCATGGTATTGTAAGAAGTCAAGTATCAATAAAGTTCTTGAGAAGTTCTTGAGATGTGTGGAGAATGTACACTGTAAGATGGGGTAGGGAAGGGAGAGTTTCTTGCCGCGAATATTTTTATAGAGCAGTCTCTCAAAGTGCAGAGAGAGAGAGAGAGAGAGAGAGAGAGAGAGAGAGAGAGAGAGAGAGAGAGAGAAAGAGAGCGAGAGAGAGAATGAGCGATAAGGAGGGGGGAGGAAGGAAGAAAGCGTCCACGAAACAGATATAAATTTAGTTAAGAATAGGCCGCAGTACTCTGCCGACATAATTATTAAAGATACCAACCGACAGTGACAGTGTTATACACATGTGAATCGATTCAACTGGAGTCACTAAAACTTTTGCCATTCAGACTTGACATGAGACTAAACTGATGCTTGTGGCTATAGTAGCTTGTCTGTGAATGAGGCGAAATCCCCATTTAAGGGGATGTGCTAACCTTTCTATGAGGTTGTAATGTAGAGTACATACTGTGCAACTTAACATTATAAATACATTAAATTTTCAAGGAAATATTGCACACCAAAGGGCTGCATGGTGCATTTATCTCTGTTCATAGGTGATGATCTTAGGACAACTAAGCTCACACGAGCTTTCACTTAGTCCACTAAGCTATCTTTATTCATGACCCTACCAAACCTTTTCGGGATTTTCCATCTAGGTACAAAATTACTTCAGATTACACAAAGAGTGTTGTTATCTTCTTGCAACCATGCGTCAAGATAGACAATCTAGTAAAGTCTTGACAGGATCATGCATAAAGAATATCTAAAAGGCAGGGCTGAAATCCTGTGTCACACAGCCAGTGCTTCTACAAATGACTTGTTGAGCCTGTAGTGTCCAGCCCTTGGTCCAATGATGGGAACATAACTTGATCTGATCTATTACGGTATCTAAGGGAATTCTTTGCATAGTTGTGATTCCTATCCGTTTTCCAGTCTACGGCTTCTGTGCTATTTGACATTGGCACTTTCACAATACTGTAGTATGAAATAAGGGAGTTGGTAGAGACCTGCATTGTTTTTGATGTGCAGAATCATAATGGGCGGCTTCAGACAATCGGCTGGTTGGGTGTATGTGTCCCTTGTCACGAGCTGAGCTTTAATTGTTATGGTCTCACCATGAACTGTGTCTGACGAGGGCACGCTTTAATCTGAACTGTGCACTTTCCGTAGCCAAGATATAAGGGAAAAGGGAGGGGGCTTGGAGGTCTCGACGCCACAGTCATAATTTTCCTTGCCGCGTGAAGGGCTGCTGAGCGTAAGTGTAGTTACCGTGTAGTGCATTCTTGTTTAACCGTGTAAGGCTTTGTAATACCAGTGATGTAAATGTGGCCATGGGCGTAAAGTTAATTGACTTTCTATTCTCTATCTGATAAAGATAACTATAAATAGGGGAAGGTTTGAGGGAGATAGAGTTTGATCGGCGGCAACTGAAGTTCCCTTATTTTTATCGTTGAAAATGTCGTTAAGCTTTTTTAATTTTTTGGAGACACCCGGGGATTCCCCAATAAGTATATGGTTTTCCCGAATGATGAGTGCCATTTTGGCTGCGCAAGTCTAAATTCATTTACTGCTTGGTTGGACCTACATTGCTGTCCAATACATGTATGTGTATCTTTATTCGTAGAAATCTTTTCCCAGCCTCTCTTCTGCTCTTATAAGCATAAAGTTCATTTTAGATGCTGAGTTTTATTAACACAGTTTATGTTTATTATTAAACTATTTTCAGTCCAGCAATTTATCTGGCATCAAACGGAAGTAAATTAGAGTAGCAGATTTCTGAAAGAGGGCGTCAGGGTAACACAAAGTTTGTTGAGCTTTTCGCTGTTTCGAACAACTGACTTTAAGTAAAATTGATCTACTGCACGCGCGTTATCGTTGCATTCATATCAGCTGTGAGTAAACAAGAAGTGTAATTTTACTGACCTTCATAATCATATGACTGAAAAGATGAAAACTAGACATAGTCTATAGATCTAGTAATTGTAAAGGTTATTTCTTGGGCAGCACAGGCGGCACAGATATGACTATATGACATAGTGTGGGTGGTAACGAAGCAATTCAGTCTTAGATTACTCTTGAATCAATGCCGTCATGTGGGAAGGTTGCAGTTAGTCATCAAGGCACTAGTGTGGAAGTGTGGTCCTGACTACTTTATCAGTGTTTATTGATATAATATTAAACACAAACTAGACTTATATCTATACCAGTTGAAACACAATCAGCTCTGATTTATGACATGAACCATGACAGAAAGAGTGAAGAGGAAAGGACAGGAGGAATTCCGAATGAGGCGAATGAGACACACCTGATGCCCCTCTCTCGTCAGACATTAGGATTAGGGACTCGCCTGGATTGACGCTCTTGTCTTGATGAGCAGTTGGGTTAGGGTTAAGGTTAGGATTAGAGTTAGAGACTGGATTGTATTAGCAGGCATGAACTATGGTTAGGGGTATGAGTCTTATTTGGAATTCCTTCTAAAAGGAGGAATATGGGAATAGAATTGACAGAATTCAACAATTCATACCAGCTAAGAATTTATTCTCCATGAAGTGTGACAGAATGCACAGGCAGTGTTGTTGTTTTTTTTTGTGTTCTTGACACTCATGTCACCTAGTGACATTTACTGCCAAAATATTTGATTTTAAAGTGTATGCCCTACATGTTTTAATCCTGTGGTGGATGGTCCTTCATCTAGTCTGGTCTTACAATGGATGTTTGTCACTGTAAACACAGAAAATGCCATTACCATTCATTGTTTATTTAGGCTATATTTTAACTCTAGATTCAATGACCAGTTTTATTTGAGATATCAATACCTGTTTTAAAGATTTATATATTCGATATATCAATAAAGGTAGTCGGGATCACAGTTCTACACTAGTGCCTTCATTTAGATCTAGGTGTGGTTAAAATTTCAGCAAAAGAAAAATAATGTTCTACCTTCGCTGCCTTCACAGAAAAGTAACATTATTAATTAGATCTAGACTAGAGGCTCTGCCTTTCTAGTTTTCTGGATCTACAAGTTCAGGTAGACTATTTATTTTCAAGATAGTTTTTACCCTAGAAGTTTGAGCATTGAATGCTTTTGCATTATGGTGGTGTCTGAGGAAATGTAAGTGTCAAATTTATTCACATGTTTTTGGTGACTTGGGAAGCACTAGCATTGAACTTGCATGCTGTCTTATAGTCAGGAAAATGGCAAACTTCAAGGCAAATTGATAAGATGGCTAACATTGGATAATATGGTGAGGGCAGTGTATTAACTACAGGAGCCTATAATGGTGCTACTAAAGCACAAAATCAGCATTTTTTTAAATCACGGTTGCCACATCTCATGATCTAATTTAGTAGGAAAATGGGACATGTAAAAGTGTAAGACTCTAAAGGTAAGTTTGGCAGTTTGATTTCACTCAGTGACAATAGATACAGTACATGGAAGTTGGCTGAACTGCAGCTGACTAATCTCAAAAACTCCTTTAACCAAAAGATTTTTGTTGTCTCTGCAAGTTCCTGATACTGTATTACATATCCATGTAAACCTGCTCTGTGTTATGCAGATATATAAAAAAAAAGCTTTAATAGCTTACAACAGAAATTTCTTACTCGGTCATGCAACATTAGCCTGGCATGACGTGATCCTTGCCTTTTGAAGTGACCACTCCAAATAAACTGATGACATTCAGAAGTATGATTGTTAGTGTGATTGTTTTATGAAAGGTAGGTGGTTGTGTACCTATGTGTCTACTGTTGCAGATGAAGGCTGTGGGGGAAAAGATATGAAATGTTGCTCATCAATGTCATTGTAGATACTCAAAAGTGGTGCAATTGCACGCAGCGGTATAGTCTGTTGTTTTAAAGAATGCACATTCTCCTTCTGACAACCAATGATAGGTTTATACTAATGCTTAATAGCTTTGTTTCTCAAAGTGACACTGAAAGGCGGTACATAATCTCATACCATGATCTTGCTATTCTTACTGTACTGTAACTTCACTCAGTGGCATCATTCATTTACTGACTATTTTAATTTTACAAAGCACATGCTTTCATTGCTCTCAGCACACAAAAAATAAGGTTGTAGCTCTGCATCCAATTTATCTAGATTGCTTGGCGTATTAAAAAAGTTCAATTTTGATTTTTCTTTCCATCTATGCTGCTGTTGTTGAAATATGAACTCCTTTCAATCTGAAATACTGTTGTCAATAACATTTGTTCAGTTTTCTCAATCTTGATTTAACTGACAAGTACTGCAGTTTGAACTTTCATAAGGAGTGTTTTGTTTAGTACAAGTATGTAATGCAACTGGAGTCAATATCATTTATTTTGAAAATTAGCTAAAAAAAAATCCTGTATAAAAATAGTGCACCCCAGTTATAAAGGAATTATTGACTGAATACACTGTTGGGTTGTATCGACTCTCTTTTGACATGGTACACTGGTATGTAGTAGTCCCCTATATGTGTGTAGTCTGAATGTTGAGACTAGAATCATTTGAGGGTCATAGTAAGTCAAGTGTGAGCATAATAGCTATATTGGAATACCTGATGTCTCACTATCAAAATGGCAAGAGAGGAGTAAATCTATAAGAGCTTGTTATCACGGTGTGTTGAAGTTTTAAGATACTTGAACTACTTAGGAAGTTATCAAATTTAAACTCTTGTTTTTGCTTAGGACATAATCTCTTACACTTTGATTTGCTTTACAGACAGGGTCAAGATCTGGATCATTGTAAGATTGGACACTTGTTGACATCAAATATGGAAAATTCAAATGGCAGTCAGAGGAATGGTGAAGAGAATCCAAGATGTGAGTGTACAGTAATTAGGCCCAGATAAGACTCCAAGTGATTGCATTCTATGATGGTGGTGATCAGTGGTGGCTACTGACTCGCAAAATTACTGGTGCAATTCCCCTTCCCATTTTCTTCAAATAGCAGTATAAACTAAATCTTGACTACAATAGCTCCACTACACTTCCTTTAGCTAGCATAACAAAACTACATCTGTATGAAGAGGATAACAGTAACACAAAACTGAAAGACAAAAATGCACTGAACAGAAAGGGTCTCTGTGTTTTGCTTGGTTTGTGTTTGTGTGGAAATCAGGTATTATTTTTTTATATTCTAACCTAGAAGTGGTATTGATGGTGGTGATGTAAACCGGAATGGTGGAGAACAGCTACATGTACTAATGTTGGTGATGGTAGTAGTTATGTTATGGTCTAATATTGTACATATAAATCAGGGAATCCTTTTTACAGTACTGTATTTGTCTAGTCTGTAAAAGCAGAAAATTTACTTTGGTGTTGTTGTACATCTACATTTGCATGATGTTGTTGCAGGAACTGATTTTTTCTCATGTATGCATAGTGGAGCCTCAGTATTAGGTACTCAGTTAATAAGATTACTCTGATTACCTTGTTATTAAGTATGAATTCTCATGCACAGATTCATTATTGTTTTGTCATTTTATTATTTAGGTGGGCCATGATATGAAGTATATCTCAGAAATGATTATATTTTTCCATGCATATCATCCAAGTTTTATTGTTATGGATGCTATCATTGCAGCAACATTCAGGATACAAAGAAATGCTGCTGGTACTTTTGATGATCATTGTGATGATACTGAGCACAGATTTATGATAATTTCATGATACTGGTTTGAAGGACATGTGATTTTCTTCCTCTCTCCTCTCCCCCCCCTCCTCAGCAGTGTCACCCAGGCAACCAGAGAGACTACAAGTACAAGGCATGGACAGTGGAGATAAAAGTTTGGATCAGGATCAGTGGACAGCAGGTAGGAGTTGACTTGTTTTTGGTAACAATGATTATGTTATTAGTGCATTGATCTTAATAATAATAATAATAATAATAATAATAATAATGATGATGATGATGATGATAACAATAATGTGGTTTGTAAAACTTGTATCCAGGCTTATGCTCGCTACTTGACTTCACATTATTTATTATCCCAACAGGCCTGATCATTCTAAGACATTCCCAGTTGCCTGAGGAACATATACAGCCACTGCCCTTTATAAGTGTTGATCATTTCTGACAATGAGTTTCACTGCCTAAAGCTAGGTACTCATTTTACAGACATGTGGACAACATGACCATGGCAGAAATCGATGCCAAGACTTTTAAGATCTTGAGTCTAGCACCATAATCACTCAGCCACAGAGCTCCACTAAGATGATGTTGTTAAAACTGTATTGTTAAGAACGGAAACTGGCTATTATATTTACGGTCTTTCTTTATACAGTAGAACATTGTAATCATAAACATTGCAGTTACAACACATTCTTGTGCCTAGTACATTCCTTTTTAAAACTCGCTGCTGTTACTGGTGTGCTCCCTATCAAAAACACTCTGGATACTGCAAACTTCTGATAAACACTGCGAATAGCTGGGATTGAAGAGTGGGTAATTTTGGTTTGTGTTTTAATCAAAGGTTAGGATATTGTACGTGGAGACTAATGTCTTGTAAAGTAAGAGAGGAGAAGGAGAAGGAATAGAAAGAGCACTTTTACCAACAAAGAATATCAGAAATGGGTAGAAGCAGAGACAAGAGAAAAAGGGTGCAAGCTTGCAAGTAGCTTAAGAAGAATCTACAATCAGGCAACAACAGGAACAAATATGAGACATAATTTTTCACTGGGTTTTGAATCAGGGAACTGAGCATGTGTGAAGCTGTCTGGAGTGAAGTTATGATTGTTTCCATTGCATAAATAGATACTTATAGTGATGGTGATGACCTGTCGAGCAACATTTGGAAGATCTTGGGTTCGATCCTGGTCGGGCGGCTGTTCTTTTCATATTTTGTATTCTATTCTTCTTCTTTCTTCTTTGTTTCTTCATTAGGGTTTGATATATTTATTTGTATTTAATTTAGCCTCACTATCTCTTCTCACGAATTCAACATTTTTAATTTATAAAGTGGGTTTCTTTATTAATCAGTGACGATGATGATGATGATGATAATGAGAAGAAACGTTCTGAAGCCCTGGTGATGGTAGAGGTTTTATTTTAGTGGTGGTGGTTGTTCTGGTAACGATGCTGGTGATAATGATATATCAGCTGGTGGTTTGATGGTTGCAGTTGTGATTGTGGTTGTGAAATAGTACCATTTGTGATATTGGAGGTGATTGTAATGGTGATGGTGGCGATGGTGGTGTTGGTGTTATTCAAGATGAAAATATTAATGGTGATAGCATGGGAATGGAGATTAAAATGAGGTTAATCATAACAAAACATGTCTATCCCCACAGCCTGCCAGGAAGTGGAATATTACCAACATGAAAGTGATTTGCATAAGAAGTGGCAGAGATGCGAGAAAAACCCAAACCATGACACATTCATACCAGTGTCAAAATTTAGTCTTGAACATCTCCCTGAAGGTCATCGTGACAGTGTTGTGTGGGATTTTATCCAAACTATTATCGCCTTGACGGTACGACTCACAGTCAACTATATGAGTGAAAACCGGCCTGATGGCTACTCAAATGATGACCTGAGAGGTCTGCACTGGCCACGAGCTGGAACTGGGAGGGTGAAGAAAGTGTATAGGGAGTTCACAGAGGAGGACGGTCAAATCTGTCCTTGCACAGAATGTCAAAACTCTCCTGACCAGGCCAAGAAAAAATGGGGGGAGTTTCTGGTGGATACAGCTGCACATGTTGTATATGATAGTGAAGAAAGTAGAGAGACCAGATGTGACGTATGGTTTGATGGTGATCAAGATAGAGACAAGTATCCCAAGTTGGAGGGTGTTGAGGTAAAGGTCAGTAACATGAAGGAAGACTGGTGTCGGATGATCTGTGTAACCCATGATGAAAATGTCTACAAAGCAATGGCAGAGATGGTCAGGCAGTATTATGATTTGTGTGGCAAACTGTGGAGCAAATACAGGCAATGTGGATATGCTACAGACATGTCTAAGGTTCCAGTGGTTTGTGTGAGCCACCCTCACGGCATGTCTAAACATCTCACAATAGGAGTGGTGAGAGGTCAAGAGGAGGCTTGGCCCTACAAATGGAGTTATACAGCGCAGACATGTCCTGGGTCAAGTGGTGCTCCAGTCTTTACACTGGGGGAGTGGGACAGATGGATGTCTGGTGCTCAGTCTACCCACAGTGGCTTTAAACAGACAGGAGAAAATGAGTGTGGCTGGGCTGGGTGGTGGCTGCACTGGTGTTAAATCTAAACATCATTCACCAAGCTCTGACAGACATATTTTTTTCTATGATCTGTCAATCTATTCATCAGCAAGCTCTTGCGTGTAAAAATTTTACACACATATATTAAACAATTTTTTATTTTATGGTGACTTTTATGATGATAATGTTTTGGGCCAGAATTTATGTAATCCACTCTCTAATAAAATGTCATGAACTTAAAATATTTTTTAACAGGAGTTTTACACAAAAGTGTGTTTAATGAACATGTGACTGACAGTCTTTAGCCAAGCTCAGCTAAATGTATATGCTGTATTCTTATCTATGGAAAATTAAACCGTTGAAGACTGGTCAATTTTATAAAAGGCATGGAAATAGACTAAAACTATAAAATTTCTATGGAATTGTCTCTGATGTAAAATATGAGAGAGCTGGATGAACCTAGTGAATGTGCACATCTTATTACACACTGTAATACTGTAATTAGTATTTTTTTTATTTTCCCTGTGGAAGAATCAGGGATGCATGTCATTAAATTCTATTCCTTGTCACATAGTCTGCAGTGCCTGTGATAGACAGTGGCAATCAATTACGGGTGGTGTAAATATTGGACTCACATCCTTACATGTATTCTTGTAAGTCTCAGTACAGTTCACTTTCAGTCGAGATATAGGACCATACTGTCATTAAATTTAAGATTGCAAATGTTAATACAGCCTTGCTAAAAACATCATTTTGTCACTGAAGTGTTGATCAAATAACATGGAATGTACAGTGAATAAGAGTAAATATTCTTGTACAGGTTGCAATCCAAAAGTCTTCGGTCAGTGCTAACAAAAGCTCTTAGATTTACGGTAGTTATTATGTAGATTTACTGTAGTTATTATGTAGATTTACTGTAGTTATTATGTAGATTTACTGTAGTTATTACTGTAGTCATGCGTCAGTTTGTCGGATATCTTTTGTAATTCCACCTTTATCTCTTGTGTAATTAAAAAAAAACAAACAACTCACTAGGAGCAAAGTCTAACTGGCTCAGTTGATTGAGCCCAAAAAGTGCTGAATTCTGATGGTAGAGTGTTTTAATATTTTATCAAAGTTCATCCTAACAGGCAGTCAGTGTAGGCTGCTTCAGTTTTACTGCTTGGCACAGCCACCTCAGGATCCTACAGTGATGGTCAGCATTGGCCGTCTGACCCGCAGTCAGTCCATGAGGCTTCTTCCTCATCTTAAGAATGAAAATTCACTTGTTGGGAAGAATATTATTATTTGCGATAACCAAGGATACAAATGAATTCATAGTTGATGCATAACACAATGCTGTCTGAAGACTTGCAGGGATGTTCTAGGCTTGCCAGTGGCCTTGGAATCATTGTGCTGATTACAGAATGGACTGTCTTGAAGGTGATTGAAGAATGTAATGCCTAAAGTAAGTCTACAGACTTTTCTAAGTACTCTATAGGGACGTTTGAATTGCACGTCGTAACATTGCATATATGTTTTGGTCTCATACAAGATGAGATGAAAGCTGTTTTAGAGTGTGGGAACATTCCGTGTTTTTTTTATTTCTAAACTCAGTCAAGAGAAGAACACACACCAAGCTTAGAGACTCCATGGTTGTTCATATTTTATAAGAGGAGGCAGCGTGGTCGTGTGTCTTGGGAGTTGTTTTCACAATCTGAAGGCTCTTTAAGTGCGACTAAAGTGCTAGAAAAAATGTGATTTTTTGACAGTTTTTATATTTTCAATATTAAGTTTTAGATCAAAAGTCATCATTTTTGCTAAAAAATAATATTTCGAAATTAATTTTACAACTTTTAACCTATTCTGAAATTGTAAGAAAAAAATCGTACCGGAAACGTCACGTCAGCGCGGAAGTCGCGGTGTTTTCGATCGAGAACAATGGCAAATACGGTCGAGCCGTATCATTTCGAGCCCCTGCGCCGAAAAACAGATGACGAGGATATAATTGAGGAGAAGACTGTTTGACCATCAGTTCAGGAATGGTAAGCAAGCATTCTGTCACAGTTTAGTGCACAACAATAACCCATTGTTTCCACGTGGGAGCGAGCCCTACTGAGTGCAGCGCTACGCGTAATAGCCTTGAGCCCGACGCGTAATAGCCTTCAGGCGTGTACACAGTTGGTGACGTCACGTATTTCTGGCGAGGCGAGCAGCGGTAACGCTAACACAGTAGGGCATGGGCATGTGTTATTCTTTGTGATTTCTTCGAAACGCGTTAGATTTGATAGGTTTGAGAAGGTCAGTAGGAAGTTTGAATCACTGATGCATGTTAAAATAGTAATTTCACAGGATTCTGTGCACTACCCATAAAAGTACTTTAGTCGCACTTTAAGTCCAGTAGTTTCCTTGGAAAAGACACTTCACTCCATGTTTCCCCACTCTACTCGGGTATAAATGAGTTCTTTGCTTTAGAGCTGGATAAGGGGGAAGGGGAACTGGCATGCTGTACTATAGCAACTAACGATGACTTTGTTGTGGATTTTATTTGTTATATTGTTTTTCTCTTTGTACAAAATATATCATTCAAGGTCTGCTTGTGTCATGAATGGGACATATAACACCGTATGGCATTGTAAAACAATTTCCCCATAAGAAAAATGAAAGTCCTATTTTCCCTTTTTTTTTCATGTAATGCATAATATAATAAAAGCAGGGGACAATAGTTCAGTAACTGAAGGTCTGGAATACCATGCAAGTGATAGTATACTAGAGTTCAGACTCACCCTACATATTGCAGTGAGATTATTTATGGCTCATGTTACATGCAGTTCAACTTCAAAAGAGAAGATTTCACACATTTTTATGTCACTTGTACAAAGAAAGGGGACACAATTATTCCCTTGGATATACTTGTATGCGCTTACCTGAGGTCCCTGTAGTGCAGGGTATCGCCTGCTGAATGCACATTACGAAAATAGTGTGGGCAAGTGGAAGTTGCACGCCATGAAGTTCCGCACCATTTTTACAGTATTTAGATTTACACAACGAAATTGGTGCTTCTTTTCCTTGAAAGACCTTCTTGACAAAGGAATAGGTATCTTCTATTATATACATCTTATAAGTCGCTTTCTCTAAAACACTAAATACACTGTTCTCAGCTGCTGGAATTTAATATAAGCTTATATATTTATATACATTTTTAAAAAGTTCGTAGAGATCTTCAATCCGAAATGTTTCCCAGTACTTTATTTCCGTGGGCCAATATGACCTGGACTGTAAGATTTGTGAGTGAGTGAGCAAGGAACAAGCTTGTTCAAAAGTTCAAATTTTATATCATATTTAATAAAACGGAGTCAATATGAGTTTGTCTTGTTCCAGACGTGTTTGTTATTCAGTTCACCATTCTTTCTGACTCTTATCATCCTCTTAAGTTCTGTTTTGGTGTTGGTGATGTTGTTGCTGTTTCTTGTGAAGATGGCATTGGTGATGTTGTTGCTGTTTCTAGTGAAGATGGCATTGGTGATGTTGTTGCTGTTTCTAGTGAAGATGGCGTTGGTGGTGTTGTTGCTGTTTCTAGTGAAGATTGTGTTGGTGATGTTGTTGCTGTTTCTAGTGAAGATGGCGTTGGTGGTAATGTTGCTGTTTCGAGTGAAGATGGCGATTTTAAAGTTTCTGGTACAATTTAAGCCTTCTAGATATAAAAATAATGTGTTTTAGGGCTATGTATTGGCCACGCGGTCAAAACCAGCCTAATGAAAAATTGGGGCTCATATTAGAATTCGAAATATGCATGTTTGAAAAAGATTTGTAAAAAAATTCTGGACTGTGGCCGTACTTTTTCCTCCCCTTAAAAGATCTAGCAAAAGAAGTACTTTAAAATCCATGGAAGAAATGTCCCGAAATCAGAGTTGTATTTGTAGGATAACACAAAATGTTAACTGGACCGAAGGAAAAACAAAAAAACTGAAAAAGGTGCCATTAATATGGAGGTTTGTGACACCTATATGAGGGACACTCATTGTGTACAACCCAATTACTCCGCTAATATATAAAATCCCCCTTTTCTGGGGCCCTGTCAGTCAATGTCAGAGTGTAGAAATGTGTAAAATGACCTGTGATCTAAATAAAGCATCCAATTTCAAAGTTTCAGGTACAATTTGAGCCTTCTAGATAAAAAAAAAAATAAAATGTGTAGACCTATGTATTCGCACGCGGTCAAAGCAAACCAAATGAAAATTTGGGGACCAAAATCAGAATTCGAGGTGACCTTTTTCAAAAGACATTTGTGAAAAATTTTGGGAATTGACCCCCCTTTTTCTTCCCGTTAAAAGATCGGGCAAAAGAAGTACTTTAACCTCCATGGAAGAAAATTCCGCAACTCACAATGGTATATGTAGAATAACACATAATGTTAATAGGGCCAACAGAAGAAAAAACAAAAAGGTGTCAATGACATGGAATCAACAAGTTGACAAGGGAAATAATTCAGTGTGTCGGATCCATTGCGAAAAAAAATGAGAACACTCTC
Source organism: Ellobium chinense (assembly GCA_033807755.1). Lineage (NCBI taxonomy): Eukaryota > Metazoa > Mollusca > Gastropoda > Ellobiida > Ellobiidae > Ellobium > Ellobium chinense. The sequence continues at coordinate 112,894 of JAWQUT010000523.1, read as the reverse complement.
CCTTACCCATGAAGTAAAGAGTTTTTTCACTCGTCGTAGCTTCCTGGGTCTAAACTATGAGCTTGTGAGTAGTTTATAGGTAAGCAGTGGAGTACAGTAACTTTTGATGTTAAAAGATCTGAATGTTATGCATTTGTACTGTTGAAAATTAGGTCATATCCCACAAATTGGGGTAAATCGTCCCTGTGCTTTGAAAAGTTATACTACTTTTTCACTAAGAGTACTATGTTATTTATTAATAATATATGAGATCAAGCCCATGCTGACATCTTATAAAAGTAATGAAATTTGCCAATATACTCCCGCAAAATTGCGCTTATAAGTGATACTGATACACGCTGATTCTTGTTATCTTTGTTATGAAAATGCATTCTCCACGTTGTCTCAGAAGTATGAAAAATTACCTAAGCCATTTTTGCAGTGCAGTGATAACAGGAGAACAAAAATTAATGCAGGAAAGTAATGAGGTGCTGTTTTAAAATTTCTGTACATGCTTTCCTGAGTCCATGGGAACAGCGAGGCAAAGAGTGCAGACCGCAAAGGTCCTGGGTTTGAGTCTTATTACGTCTACATTCTGTAATTTTTTTTCTATGTCTTCCTTTCCTGTCGTACATTTGGATTTCAAATTCTTGCCTCTTTCTCTTCCTCTCCATATCTGCTCTCTTCATCACGTTCAATCAAATTCACTTTCCCAAATCAGCCAGCTATCTATTATATAATGGCATCTTGGACACACAGGCGACACTCCATCTGTCTTCCTCTGCTGTGTTTGCTGTTTAGTGTTCCACATGTTTCCTGGTGTACTCTATCCTTTTACCTTCTCATTACAATCGTCATGTCGTATATCTGAATGTCTTTGGCTTAGGCCTACTACTGAAAGTTCATTGTACATGTAATTACATGGCATTTCCATACATGACTTGCATTTTCTTATTGTTGTAAGTAGATTTCTACCTCTATATTTGTTATCATTTCCGGACATGATATTTTGATCATTGTTGTTACGAAGAACATTTTTGTGGCTTCCAGTGATTTATGTAGATCCATTAATTTACTGATGATGGAAAGTGTCCGTAATGAATTCAATTCACAGCATTCAATATCACCTGCGGTTGATTTATTTCTGTCCTCATTATCCATTAACAGTCCCATTCCTTCCAAATTCCTTCCATTCGTCCAGCAATGTATTTTACACCCTCTTCCTTCCTTCCTCCCTTCCCTCCTTCCTCCCTCTCTTCCTTCCTTTTTTCCTTCCTTCCTTCCTTCCTTCCTTACTCTTGTAACCGGGTCGCAAGACATATAGTATTCTACTCTTTTATTAATAAGGGGAAAGAATGTGAGCTCAGTCTGCTACTTTTTCAAATGTTACATATTATTTTATTTTTAGGCAAGTGTGTCACCAGGGATTTTACCAAATTACTGTGAAGGATCAATTTTGAGAAGATGGGGAGAAAAATCCTACACTAGCAAATTTCCTGTCCCTACCGGGAATTAAACCAGGGTCTCTCAGCTTGCAAGTCTAACGTAATACCACAATCCACTGCAGGGACGCTAACCTCACAGCTACCTATATATCTACTGCCTGAATAATGTTCCATAACTTCCAAGTGCGAGCCTAGTGCTCACCCGTGACCCTAACTCACTTCCTGACTGCTCACACCGCATCTCTTCTCAGGAGACTTCTGTACTGCTCGTTTTTCAGTTCCCGCATCCCACACGCCATTGTCAAAGAAAGTATCATAGCAAGTCTACTAAAGACTAACTTCTTCCTCTTCTTCTTCTTCCTCAATCTCATCCCCAACAATCTTCATTCAGAGAAACTGTTATCATTTATTGTTGTTGTGGTTGTTGTTGATGTTGTGTTGTTGTTGTTGTTGTTGTTGCTGTTTTGTTTGGAAATTTGATAATAGGGCAGCCGTTCTAGAAGAGTACAGCTACCAATCAGTTAAATTCAGGTGCCAAGACAGCTGACGCCGGAGATCATACGTGTCCACAAAAACCTGTCAAAAAATATCCATCTCAACATTTCTCCACTGCTATCTGCACACATCCATCTTACTACAGTGGATCTTTCCTTCCAGCTTGTGTGTGTGTGTGTGTGTGTGTGTGTATGTGTGTGTGTATGTGTGTATGTGTGTGTGTGTGTATGTGTGTGTTGGGGGGGGGTCCCTTCCTCTACTTTGTTCACAACGCAGACTACAGAAAAATAAATAAGAGTAGAAAATCATGTGAGTTTGCAGGCTGTAGATATCTTTATTGATAATTTCTCTTTGGTTCCAGACACACATCATGACTTGGTGGGTTAGCAGATCAAAATAATGCATCTCAGCGGAAAGATATTAAAGCTATTTCACAGAGTGATCGCTTGGAGAGAGTACAGTCATGGGCAGGAGAAATATCCATGATAACAACAGTAATAATTATAATAACAGCAACAACAACAACAACAACAACAACACAAACAACAACGGCAACAACAGGGTCATTATAAACATGAATGATAATAAGCAATGGTGTAATGACAGCAACAGTGGTCGTAAGATGAGGTACTACCAAAAAGTACCACTGCTCTAGCCCCAAAACTAAAAGAGGGTTATAGTATTTTATCCATTCCGACCTAGTGTATAAAAGAAGCGACTAGGTTAAATTACACAATAAAAAAAAACCATGACTGTGCAGAAGGGACAAGAGCTGTTTTTGTGTATTCCAAGTTCTGGAATCTGTGTTGTGTCCTGAAAATGCTTATGATGACAGCTCATTGTTTCCGTTTCGTTTTTTCATCTTTTCAAATATTATGCTATAGATCTGCACATCTTTGTGTGTTCTTTGAGAAAGTATTGGAATACTAAGCCATGCGTGAGATTTTCCAATTCAATTATCACTTGACGACAATGTATGATTGATGAACTACAGGGGAAAAATCGAAAAAAAAAATGTGACAAACTAAATGTATTCCAGTTTTTGGCTTTCTTTAATTTCTCAAGAGTAGCATTACGGCTTGCAAGTACAGACTGAAGTTTTCTGCTGGCGTGTTTGTTTTAAATCACAAAGAAATAATTCAGTTGTACGACAGATTACTCAAATCTGCTTCATGTCGACATTACACTTTCATCTACAGAGTGATCACACTGACTAGTCGATAATAGTTATAATAATAATAATAATAATAATAATACGGTTTATAATATTCGTATCCTTGCTTATGCACACTCACGGGGCTTCACACTTTTATTACCCCAGCAGACCTCATAACTCTAGGACTTTCTCAGCTTCATAGGGAGCATACAGCGCTGCTGCCATTTTAGGCGCTGATCACTAGCATTCTGATAATATCTTCCACTGCCTATAGCCAGGTACCCATTTTACAGACGGCTGGACTGAGGAAAATGTTAGTGAAATGCTTTCTCAGGGCACATACAACATGACCGTGGTCGGGAATCGAACCCATGAACTTCAGATCTTGAGTCCAATACATTAGTCATTACCAAAACGTTTGGCATTGTTTTATGGGGCACTATTTTTTGACATGACATTTTGGTTTTGTCCCTTCTGTAATATGTAGAATTTAGTATCATCGTTTTATTTATCACACTTTAGCCGTGGTGATGGCTGAGACCGTATCCTACCGATTAGGTCAAATGCAAATTTCGTATATCATTTGATTCAACATTTTTCAAGGGGTCCGGTAAAATTATAATTTCATATGAGCTCACATAGTTAAAGCCCTAAACATTTTGGGAGAATAGATGTCTCTTTCCGCAGTTATATTCGTTGCATTCAACACAATTCCTACTTCACTGGTAGAACATTTTTGTGGCTTCCAGTGATTTATGAAGCTCCATTAATTTACTGATGGTGGGAAGTTTCCATAATGAATTCAATTCACAACATTTATTATCACCTAAGGTTGATTTATTTCTTTCCTCATCATTCATTAACAGTCCCATTCCTTCCAAGTTCCTTCCAATCGTCCAGTAATGTCTTTTACAGCCCCTTTACTTAAACTTTAACGCGGGAATATGTGTTTTTCTGAAAGAAATGATATTTGTAAGGGAAAACTGCTCTATGTCGACTGTATTTTGTATGGTGTTAACGGTTGTTTTGAGAGAAATAACAAGAATGAAAAGCAGTTTTGCAAACTCAGGCTCGAAGATCTGTAACAAATTTTAATGCCAGCTTGTCTTGAATTTCTCTTAGGTTTTATTTTCAGTAACTATCAGACTTATATTATTTCGACTTAATATCTAATTTGCACAGTGTTTAGAGAAAAACCAGCTCCAGATTTAGTTGTGCTATTGCTCATGTTCATTTGTCTCTTTATCTAGGTTAAAGACAAATATAGGCAATTTATACTATTATATGTCACCACAATTAAAAGTAAATTTATCTATCTCATTTGTGTGAGTTTTTTCAGGACATGAGAAAAATAGTACTAGACAACGCAAGAAAGTAATGCCAATCCCATGCTTTGGTGCCTGTTTTAATCAATAACTTTGTGACTTACTTTGTCTGTTTTGATGGATGTATTGGGTTGCAGTAGCAAGCACAAAAACAACCCTGTTTGCAAACTGCTTATCTCTGAACAGGCAGGCTGTCTATGATTGTGACAATGCATTAGAGACTTTTCAATAATATTTCTTAATCATTTCGTTTTAATATCTACTCAAGGGTTGCTCGTGTACCTAGATCGAAATGGTGCATGCCAGATTTAATACTTCAACAACAACGATGTAGGAAAGGGCAAACGGATGACGGGCAAGCCCTCGCATCCTCTTTGCCCAATACAATACAAAAATGTGTCATTACCACAGTACTGCCCTGGTCTTTCCGCTCTAAAGATGACAAGCAAGCCGAAATGACAGTGTTGACAGACAACAGACAGACAGACAGACAGACAGACAGACAGCCAGCCAGCCGGCCAGACAGACAGACAGACAGACAGACAGACAGACAGACAGACAGACAGACAGACAGACGGTTAAGTGAACCAGATGAGAAAGGCCAATCACATAGTTATACTTACACAGGCAGAGAGACCCACACAGAGAAAGATCACAACATAGAGGGTAAGGCTTGTAGGAC
>JAWQUT010000523.1:84261-96996 GCA_033807755.1 Ellobium chinense | reverse complement strand
GGGGGGGGGGGGGGAGAACTAGAGATTTGATAATCGCGACAATCAATAATAATTACTGTGTTGTAGAACTGGTTTATGATAAAGTAGCAGTATTACATAATAATTACGTGCACTGAGTAGATGTATGTACAGTATTATCATGAATGAGGTGTAAATCACTGTCTGGGCATTGTACCACATCATGTATTATTCCCTTCACGGTGAATAAAGATTGATGTAAATAGATAACGTGGACGTTACTGTAACATCTCGACTTATCATATTATGGCATCTAAAACTCCGATTATTTATTTTTAAATTTTTTTTTTTTAAAGTTAGAAATAATCTAATTGTTTACAAACTGTTCAAGCTTCTCAAATTGAAAAACGCAATAATTTTAAAGCATTATCATTAGCAATGCTTCATCTCGCAGTTAGGTTAACAGCGCTCGAGACTTGTTTGTTCGTTATTACGTGTTGGATAAGAAAGTTACAAACTTTTTTTCATCAGTCTCTTTTAAGGCTCAAACTCAAATCCACGTGACTGTATAATTTTAGGGAAATGTTGCAGTTTTGTTGGGAGGATTTTCATTCTCACAAATGTGTGAAGGGCGCCATGTTTAATGAGTATGACCTGTACTTGGATCAAGTGCGTAGAGTTGAACTGTCCCCGGAAGGGAAAGGCCACAGGAGGATTACTGTAATTAGGTCCTGGTGGCTTTCGAAATACATAAATGTTTGTTAGCTGAGGACCACCTGCCGTTTCTTTTCGAAAGCTGTGTCACACCATAAGAGATCTTGGTGCAAATGTTTCGATACTCTTCTTTCTTTCTTTCTTTCTTTCTTTCTTTCTTTCTTTCTTTCTTACTTCCTTTCTGCTCTATCCCCATTAAAACATTGGACCAAGCACAGGACTGGCATCACCAACACCACCACCACCAACAACAACATCAATCACCACCACCAACAACAACAAAAACATCCACAACAGTAACATAAACAACGACACTGTCTCTTTACTCTCCTGGGTTGGTTCACTTGGTAGCTGCAAAACTTTGAAGTTAACACTGGTCAGCAATATTCCTCATCTGCTATCATAAATATTGGCGATGGCTGCTTGGAAGTCTTCACAAAAGAGAGTTGGAGATTGGGAACAGTGAGTACTGGCTAAGTTCAGTTAACCATAACTTTGGGTCTCAACTGGCTGGATCTATAATATTGCTGACTCAAGAGAAACTAGTCTAAAAATAAATATTGCATTCATAAGCCTATATATTTTTTTTTGTTAATTTGGCTTAGTGTTTTACATAACACCAAATACCTAAAAATAAATGTGTATATAGCTAAATACAGTATATGTCTAGTTAAATTCACTACTACTATTACATTATCGACATAGCCTGCTAGTCAGCAAGACACAGATAGACAGACAAAGAGACAGACAGACAGACAGACAACCAGCTAGCCAGTTAACAAGCCAAACAGCAAGACAGACAGATAAAACGAAACAGGCAGCCAGCCAGCCAGCCAGTCAGCCAGCCAGCCAGCCAGCCAGCCAGCCAGCCAGCCAGACAGACAGACAGACAGACAGACAGACAGACAGACCGACAGCATCATTATTATTTTTTGTTCCTATTTTCGCAGAAATAAACGGTTCCCACTTTTCTAAATACCAGTTTCCACGGACAGGTTCTGTTCCCACCCAAAATAGATTTAGACTAGCCCTTCTAGAGGACATTCCTTGATGACTGGACGTGCCTTGATCCGGTGCTTGACCTAATCCCCTTCGCTGAACAGGACGACACGATTAACCCACGCGCTGTCTTATTGGGGCTCCAGTACGCTTTGGGCTTAGCGACTCGCAGAAGAAAATCTGCTGACTGGTTTACTTCTGGCTAGTGCTATTCGGAGTGAGTATAATGGCTGGACGGCCAGAACACACCCTAATGGAGTATTTTACCGGGAGTTTATCTTATCAAACCGAGACGAACATTTCCCTTGAGTTAAATCGCCAATCCAAATGCTAGGTTTTTCATCTTCGGTGTGTGAAGTATAAAAAGAGTAATATAGTTGATTATATATTCGACGGGTGCCTGTGCAAAGGCCTTATCTCCCTTATGTAATTCATATAACGATACGGTCTTTGCGCAGGCATGATTATGCACAAACACATACATACACACACAAACACGTTTGCAAAGGCGTTCGCAATAAATGAAGTGGGTGGACGAATATGTGAACCTGGCGGCCTGCTCACTGGGCCAGTGGATTATTAAGCTGACCCAGAATCTGAAGAGAGACTTAATCCGTATATTATGAAGTTTTGATGTGTGTGTGTGTGTGNGGGGGGGGGGGGTATGTGTGTGCATATATAATCAACTTTATTACTTTTTTTTTGACCCAAGCCGTAAACAGTGTCCACTAGCGCCTTAAAGTATCGATACCCAGTACCTGTTGTGCCCGTCAGCTCCGTGTCCAATAGAAATCCTCCCGGATATGAAGGCTTACGACACCGGATATAATCAAGTCTATTTCTATCAACACCATTTAGGTCAATGACAATATCCTTGCGATTCCGTATGCGAAGGTGTTGGCAGTAAATGAAGTGGGTGGACCTATATGTGAACTCTGACAACTCTTTATTGATCTGCCAATCCATGATATTTTGAACATAAACATTCATTCACTTGATCGTAAACGAAGGAAGTGTAGAATAAGTTGAGACTCACTACAAGGAGAGGTTAACTTTGTCCGATATCTTTCAGAACTCGATTATATATATAGTCGAACGTCTATCCTTAGTGACTATATACAGTGGACCATCTATAATAAGTATGCCCTTACTGCTTATATACAGTGGAACGTCTATTATAAGTACGTCTTTAGTGACTATATAATGGTGAAATCTTTCCTATAAATATGTCTTTAGTAGCTATATATGGTGAAATCTCTACTATAACTATGTCTTCAGTGACTATATATGGTGAAATCTCTGCTATAAGTATGTATTTAGTGACTATATTTATAATGGAACCTCTACGTATTATGGCTAGATTTGTGATAGAGGGGTCTCATTTTGGGAAGACAACTTCAAAGTGCATAGAAGGATCACTGAGCATAGAACGCATGGTCCAGATGGCCTTTTTGTGCACTGAAGGAAGTGACTGGTGACAATAAAAGGCAAGGCTGGCTGACAAGTCATGTTTACCAGTTGTCAGTCGAGTAATGCATAGCATTGTAACTCCTAAAAAACAAATAATCGCAACTTGTTTAATTTTTTTTTTTGCACTTAGGCAAAACAAACAATGCTGATTAATCGCTTATTGGCAACACTCACAGCTGTTTTATTTCCCGACAATCTAAGAAAGCTAAGCCACATCTTGGGTCACTCTCCTTGGAAAGATTGGAAAAGACTGGATCGTCCTATGGCCGTATTAAACCATTAACACCCCATTATGCAAATAAAACAGTTTTTCAAGTGTCTGTTAACATGATCTAACGCCTCTGCTCTCACCAGACACCCCACACGGCCATATTATGTAAAGTCCGAATTTTCATATACACTGCCCGCGTGGTAGCCATAAGCTTATATCAAACATGATCTAGCCACTCGGCCAAATTTATTGTCTAGCCAGTGATCTGCAGAGGGGTGATAACATGTCGGTGCGCATATTTTTATTCCACAGTTAGCAACAGATGTGTCAATCCAAAGCAGACCGAGACGATAAAAATGCAGAATACTTTATCTGGCTTACACGGTGATGGTGAGCTTTGAATCTGTATGACCGGCACCTTGATTGAAAGCTGAATAACACACTGTCCATAGAGGTGTCCTTAGCTGCTGGAACTTAAGTGACATCATCATTAATTTGCCACAAGCCTTTGCTGCTCTGGCAAGGGGACTAAATTTTGACACAGGGGCCAAATCTCAGTCACTCAGGCGTCCTTATTGCGTCATAAAATGCAAGTGCGCCGAATCAGAACGATGCTCTTTCTTCGCAAAACTAGTTCGGTGGGCACTATGATATTTCTATGAGAGAAAAAGTACTGGAAAACAGAAACGTATTTTTGCCATGCGTGTAACCTTTAACACGTCTTCTACACTGCTTCGCCACATCATTTGATCAAGAATTAGACCTTTTCACGCTTCTACAATCGTTGTCTACAAGTTCGTTTTCCAAGATGGCGGCGGTGAACACGAAAATAGATCACGTCATCAAATTTTGTTTGTTTATGTTTATTTTTTTTTAATTTGGCATTTTTGTTTGTTTGTCATAGGACCTAGATTGACCATTATATAGCAATATTTTACCAATTCTGATGTTGTTTACCGGTAACCTACACTCACACGGCCTCGCTCGAGATCATGCTAACACAGCTGATTGCTTTTTCCGCACATGTGCAACAGGCCGCTGACCTTCTGTCTGTAGACGCACGTCATGATAACGGATAGTCTTTTCGAAAATGTCCGATACCTTCTACATCTTAATATTTCCGACACCTTTTACATCTCGATACTTCCAATACTTCCTATCCCTTGATAACTTCAATCCGTTCGACATTTCCGATATTTGTATATCTTTTGATGCCGATAGGCTTTGCACTGAATAGACAGGTAGCCAATTGGCAGGTAAGCATCGGAAGAGGATCTAAATAAGTATCGATTCGGTACGTAGGCTACATATCGATACTGCCAGGAATGTTTGATATCACTGGTCCGTGGATTGAGGAATACAGGCAGCTTGTCTGGGACGGAGGATCGAAAAAGACTCAAAATTAGTGTCAATCTTCAGGACAGCTTTTGATCCTGTTGGGCACCACAGTGAGGAGATGGGAGCTAATGTCAAACTGAAGCTGGGAAGAAGATCGAAATTATNGGTGGGGGGGCGGATAAGTGACAACTAGAGGACATGGAGAAAGGCAGGTCAGCCGTTCCTGGATAAACAAACGTGGGTGAAGATTAAAATGTGTCAAAGGCTGGTTGAAGATTGTCATCAAGTCATCAGTCTACGTAGGGGAGGAAAAGATGAACTTGCAGGCTTTCTGATGAATTAGATTTTACCGATACTTCTAGTGCTTCAGGGTGTGGATGAGATGAGAGAGAGAGAGAGAGAGAGAGAGAGAGAGAGAGAGAGAGAAAGAGTTAGAGAGAGAGAGAGAGGGGGGGAGGGGCAGGGAGAATAAAGTTAAATAGGCAGGTAGGAAGGTAGAAATCAGGCAGGCATACCAGCATAATGGCGGACTGAGAGAATCGAGAGAGAGAGAGAAAGAGAGCTAGAGAGAGAGAGAGAGAGAGGGGAAGGGGCAGGGAGAATAAAGTTAGATAGGCAGGTAAGAAGGTAGAAATCAGGCAGGCATGCCAGCATAATGGCGGACTGAGAGAAACGAGAGAGAGAGAGAGAGAGAGAGAGAGAGAGAGAGAGAGAGAGNAGAGAGAGAGGGGAGGGGGGTGAGATACAAAAATGAAATAAAATTTACGAAAATAATAGATAGGAAGACAAACAGGACCGGAAGGAGACAAAAGCCGGGCGAGGAAAATAAAGGGAAACACAAATGAGCGAGAGAAGAAAGGGAAAATGGAGAAGAAAACATTACAGTCGAAAAGAGAATGGAGTCAGGGCTGCCACTCTGATCTTTGCCAGTTCTTTAGAGTCTTAAGGCATATAATATGACCAGCTTTCTCTGTACATTCTTTTCAAGCCATCTAAAACTGTATTTGGTACATTTTATATTAACTGTATTATTTAAATACACATTACAATGATTAGATTGGAAGATAAATAATTATTATTAGGAGTATAAAACGAAGTAGCAACAACAGAAGGAAAAAAATAGGATGTATGATAGTATGACACTTTGTTTGTGTGTGTTTGTTACTTGGTCTTTATTTTTCATAGAAGTTGTTAAGTAGTCTGTGAAATAGTCTGTGAGGTAGAGTGGCCAAAGATCTAATGGTCGTGGATTCGATTCCTGACCACTATTATGTTGTAGTTGTACGTGCCTTGGGAAAGCATTTTATTCATATTTTCCACAATCTATCGGTCTGTAAAATGGGTACCTGGCTATAAGCAGTGAAAGATATTGTTAGAATGCTAGTGATCAGTGCCTGTATATGGCAGCGGCATTGTATACCCTCCAGGGAGTTGAGAAAGTTCTAGAGTGATTTAGCTTGCTGGGGTAATAATAGTGTGAAGTCGCTTGAGAGGGCATCAGATTCATAAACCGCATTATTAGTATTATATTATATACACTAGTGTCTAATAACATCATTTGCCTAATTAAAGGAGCAACATGCCTAATAACTTAATAAAATATTTTTTTTTTGCTGGCGACAATATACTAGGCTTTTCCTCATTTTTTCGTTCTTCCTTCCCCAAATGACTAGAATTCTTCCATTTCACAAGATCGAGTGAAAAATCATTAGGAATGGCAGCCCTGAAGTCAGGGAAACCGAGCAGAAAATTAAACTCGGGTCTAGTTGTTTTTTTTCTGCCGTGCGCACATTACAGATCTCGCCTGGAGACGCAGCGAAATCTCTCTGCCAGTCTGCACAGAATAACTCCAGTCAATATTGATTTTTAAAACAAACAAAAAAAAAATGTTTTGGTCTGAGATTGTGGTGTCGGATGGCACAAAAGATACGAACTTAGGACACACACACACCTAGACACACCTACACACACACACACACACACACACACACACACACACACACACACACACACACATACACACACACGCACACACACATACACACATACACACACACGCACACCAAATGAGTATACAAATTATACCTCCATGAAATATTCGGTTTGAAAACAAAAAATAGATTTAGCAGTGCAGTAATAGATACGGAGATGCCATAACAACACTTATACTGTAGTTTCATGATACTTTAGTGGCTAAAACCAGATGGAAAAGGGAGTGACGTGTCCCTCATGTTAGTTCTCCCTCTGGCTCTGACATCTCTACAACAAAAGTGATTTTCATGTTCTCCAACGCGTGGAATCCTGAAAACAAGCTACCAGAGGACAACACTGACGACCACGCACCTTCTAATCGGAAAGGTCACCAGGGCAAGGTGGGTGGCAAAAAGACCGGAACATCATAGAGTAGCCACCCTTTGTTATCCCGCTTCCGGTAGGCATTTTCCACGTCGCCCAAGAAAGATGGTCCAAAAGGGGAAACATGAGACATAAGCCGGGAGGTCTCAAGAGGGTAACATTTACCCCGATGGCTAGATTCTAGAGAGTGAAGATTACATTTACGTCCCCTCCCACGGAGTCTGAGTGACATGTCCAAGCGAGTCGGAAGCCGTGAAAAGAGAAATTACCAGTCTGTAAAGTGAAATCTATCTTCACACATCTTTCCCACACATTGTAGTGTACTTTGGACTGTGAGAAGACCCGAATACGTGAGGTGATTACAAGACAAAACGCAATATATCCATTTACAGTACATTTCCCATTTTGTTTGAGCAAAGAAAATAATGTAGATCTTTAAATGTGACTACAAATAAAAATAATGACCTTTCCATAAATGCATTTAATGGGAATTATCCAAAATATTGTATCATGATATGACCACATTTTAGGTGAAGCAAACAAAGTGATCATATTTTGAACACCTTGCATGGGAAGATGTGCTTTACGGCATACATACGTATACAGACACCTCCCAGCGCCTATTGTTTTTTCGCTATTTTCAACAGTAAGCCAAACAATTTGATGACTTTGTGGTTCACCAGTTTCAGTTATGTTACAGTTACAGTAGTTTCGCATCATGCTTCTTGAGATTAGCATTATTGATCGGAAGAGGAACTATTATGACATATTATTATTATAGTATCAGTTTTAATATATATATATGTATGTANTATATATATATATATATATATATATTTTCAGTTACATTTGTGCTTTTTCGATACAAGGTGCGCAGTCGATAAACACAGTTTGCCATAAAAATGTGTGTAGGCACTTCACGACTGAATATTACTAGACTACACTGTGTATCGATACAATGATGATAAAAGTAGACGGATGCCTACTACAGAAGGAGGAAAGGACCAGACACAAATAGATAATCACAATAATGAAGGAGTGGATGGTTTGTTCACAGGACTCAAAAATATAATGAAAATGATTAGAAGATCACTCTGGCAATTCATACTATGTTTAATTAATTTCTGATAGTTTAACTGGTTCCTAACACACACACACACAAAAAAACAACAACAACAAACAAACTAAAACAACAACAACAACAAAGAAAGAAAGAAAGAAAGAAAGAAAGAAAGAAAGAAACAATCAAACGAACAAATGTAAACAAAACAACACGCAAAATATCTAAATGAGCACATCTGGCAATTAACATAGTATTGAACTCACTCCTGATGAATCAACCCATTCCTTACATACGCAAACAAACACATACATAACAAACAAACGAAATATTTCAAAGAGACGTACCAGGCAATTAACTTAATGGCTAAATAATGCAGAGTATACAGAGACTGCTTATTGCCGCAGGATATTCAGCAACAAGTGCGTGGGGTCTAGCTAGTAGTAGCAGCTAATGAGGCCACTATACAATATTAATAAAGCTTTCTAGTTCGTTTTGTTCCAGAGCCTGGAAGTAGGGAGAATCTACATTCAGAGAACTGTTATGAAGACCATACACTTAATGTTGCCAATAACCGGCGTACAGGTCCCTGGACATGGAAGTAACAAACAAATAGGTCACAATGACTGTCGAAGGAGGCACTTGTAGAGTTACCAGACATCTTTGTGGGTGACAGATGGGAGAGGGTATATTTGGAAGGCACAAAGGTATTGTGGCTCCCCTAGCCTTCCTCACTCTAGTCCGTCAAACTACGCCCCTGCTTCTAGAATGAACCAAAATCTGACCCCTTTTCCTTAAGACATGTTAGAATTATTTACCACATTAATCATACATAGCTTCTAAGCCCCCTGATTTAGTTTACGATAGTGAATCCTTGTATAAGAGCAAGACCATCTTATCAACCACATGAACATCCTTATATCTCTTTCTGGCATAACTAAAATATTTATCAAGCTGCTATGCAAGCTGGGTTTTGGTAAGAGTGGGTATTCAGTGGGAACGTCCATCTGTCGATCATTCTTAGCTTGTTTCCCTGTTCTGCTTTCATTTGCTTCGCCCCTCCTTCCCTCTCTATTTCTATTTCTAGTCTTCCACTTCTTCATTTATCTTTATGTGGTAGTTCAGTCGGTAGTGACCATTTCGCTTACTCGAGAGCCAATGGCGCGCTTGATAATTCATATAGGGATTGATTCGTAACACACACACACACACACACACACACACACACACACACACAACACACACACACACACACACACACACACACACACACACACACACACACACATTCACTCAAATACTCACACTCTTCCTCACTCTCTCTCTCTCACACACACACATACGCACACACAAGCAGGCACACACACATGCATGCAAACACACACATACACATACAAGCAAACAAACAAACAAACAACAAGATACACTATTTATTATTTCATCTAGGTACGTACTTATTTATTTGTTTATCTATTGATTAATATCTATTCATTTATTCATAAATTCATTTATTCATTTACGTATTGATTCATTTATTCATTTACGTATTAATTTCTTTCTTCTTCCATTGTATTTATTTATTAATTCGTTTATTCAATACCTGTTTATCTACATGCATTTCTTTGTGGCTTATTTTCAGTCATTCGCTATAACACCTTGTTTGTATGTTTGTCTCTTACTAAACAATCTGAGAATTAAAGAAATACAATCTTCAAGTTCATGCATTACATAATCCGCCAACGTTTCTTCACAAGACTTTGCAGATCGTAAGTTCTCATGAACTAAAGACTGTCAAGTCTGAAGTTTGTGGGTTCGATTCCCGGGCCAGGCGGTTTACCATTTAATGTATTTGGGAAAGATACGTCACTTCATTTCACCCTTCACTCAGATATAAATAGTTATTTAGCTTTAAGGCTGGAGGAAGGGTAATGGGGCGCTGCACTGTCACGACCAGCAATGGGTTTGATTTGTAATACTATATATGTATATGTATAGTGTATACTATTTAATGTGTATCTATATTATGAATGGGATGTATAACATTGAGTGTGAAACAACTTTCTAAGGGACAAACAAAAGTCCCATTTTCATTCTCATTTTCATGACTTTGCTAAATGAGTAACAGAGCAATGATTTGTCATTTCAAGATGTCAAAGCTCAGCACTGTCAATTACATCAACAGCAATAACAACAAAATCCAACAAACACAAGATAACAACAACAACAGCAACAACTGCAGCAGCAGTAGCAACTACCACAACAACAAAAACAACAACAACAGAAAAGCACGAGTGATGACTGTAGTAATTACGGCCAGAAACCAATGAATTCATCTCTTGCTGTGGACAGGCCTGGCCTTTACACCGGATGACAACAAACAGTGATTAGTAATCTGATCAAATCAATTATCAACCTTCAACAGCAAGAACAGCCATAAGAACAGACCAGACTGACAACAACAGACATTAGAACTGAAATTTAACATAAAAAAATTAAAATATAAAAAAATGTAAAATGTGAGTCGGATCATGTTTGCTCTTCGATCGAAACAAGAGCTGCCGCTCGCCTGCTACCACCACCATCATAATCATTATCACCACCAACAACAAAAACAACAAAAACAACGAAAACAAGACTTACAACGATTTTCCGCAGCACTCTTACATGGGCATTATTGATAATAATTACAGGAGTGTTGTAGAGAAAAAAAAACAGATAGAAAGCAACATATAGACTGTGACATATTGAGTAACAGATAAACTGTGACATATTGAGTAACAGACAGACTGTGACATATTGAGTAACGGATAGACTGTGACATATTGAGCAACAGATAGACTGTGACATATTGAGTAACAGATAGACTGTGACATATTGAGCAACAAATAGACTGGGACATATTGAGTAACAGATAGACTGTGATATATTGAGCAACAGATAGACTGGGACATATTGAGTAACAGATAGACTGTGACATATTGAGTAACAGATAGACTGGGACATATTGAGTAACATATAGACTGTGACATATTGAGTAACAGATAGACTGTGACATATTGAGTAACAGATAGACTGTGACATATTGAGCAACAGATAGACTGTGACATATTGAGTAACAGATAGACTGTGATATATTGAGTAACAGATAGACTGTGACATATTGAGCAACAGATAGACTGGGACATATTGAGCAACAGATAGACTGGGACATATTGAGTAACAGATAGACTGGGACATATTGAGTAACAGATAGACTGGGACATATTGAGTAACAGATAGACTGGGACATATTGAGTAACAGATAGACTGGGACATATTGAGTAACAGATAAACTGGGACATATTGAGTAACAGATAGACTGTGATATATTGAGCAACAGATAGACTGTGACATATTGAGTAACAGATAGACTGGGACATATTGAGCAACAGATAGACTGGGACATATTGAGAAACAGACAGACTGGGACATAATGAGCAACAGATAGACTGGGACATATTGAGCAACAGATAGACTGTGACATATTGAGTAACAGATAGACTGTGACATACTGAGTAACAGATAGACTGTGACATATTGAGCAACAGATAGACTGGGACATATTGAGCAACAGATAGACTGTGACATATTGAGCAACAGATAGACTGGGACATATTGAGCAACAGATAGACTGGGACATATTGAGTAACAGATAGACTGGGACATATTGAGTAACAGATAGACTGGGACATATTGAGTAACAGATAGACTGGGACATATTGAGTAACAGATAGACTGGGACATATTGAGCAACAGATAGACTGTGACATATTGAGTAACAAATAGACTGTGACATATTGAGCAACAGATAGACTGGGACATATTGAGCAACAGATAGACTGGGACATATTGAGTAACAGATAGACTGTGACATATTGAGTAACAGATAGACTGTGACATATTGAGTAACAGATAGACTGTGATAAATTGAGTAACAAATAGACTGTGACATATTGAGTAACAAATAGACTGTGACATATTGAGTAACAGATAGACTGTGACATATTGAGTAACAGATAGACTGTGACATATTGAGTAACAGGTAGACTTTAGTCAGTAGTGACATACTGAGTAACAGATAGACTAATCAGTAGTGGCATAATGAAGCACACAATGTTTTCCCTACAACCTTAAAATTCGTTAATCACGCTACCACCCCTCCGCCTTCTCCCCTTCCCCCCTCCCTTCCCAACACCACCACAACCGCCAAAACTAGCATCAACGACATCAACAAAACCAATTCAGTCGCGTTAGGACAAACCAATTTCATCTCCATTCAATTTTTTTTTCCGCAAACCAACCCGGTATTTCCTCCTTCCCCACGTCCTCCTCCCCCCGGGGCGACTTTGAAAACAATTTTAAAACATTCATACAAAAATCAACCCAGTTAGTGATGGAGTCTGCTCTTAATATCAATGTGTTCATCATCAACCATAGCAGTGCCACTATTTCTGACATAACCAACAACACCACCACCACCACCACCACCACCAACAACAACAACAACAACAACAACAACAGTAACAACACAACACCAACAATACAGCAAAACCAAAAACAAGAAGGACAACAACAACAACAACAACAACAA
>JAWQUT010000523.1:50076-70661 GCA_033807755.1 Ellobium chinense | reverse complement strand
TCCCCCCATTGAAAAAAAAACAAAACAACAACAACAACAACACCAAAGCACCAAATAAAATAGTTCATGAGCCTAAACAGTGACCACATTATATGGTATAATGGAGCTAACGTCTATTTATTACCATCCTCCATCCTCTTCTTCCTCTTCTCCTCCTCCTCCTACTTCTTCTTCCCTTTTATTCTTCTTCTTCTTGCCTCTACCTCTTCTTCTTCTTCTCCTTCTTCCTTTTCGTTTCAAACGTCGGTTACACCAGAACAGCAGTAACTGGCATGTACTGTATACACGATGCTGTGCTTGTAGAGCCTTTCCTGTCCCATAACTTTCGACTGCAATGCGAGACCCGAGGTCTGAGAGGTTGTTCCTGGCTGAGCGCTTAAAGATGTGCCCTGCATTTTCTAGTGCAGATCCACAAGGATATTATGCCTCAGTACCGCCAACCTTACACCCTTTGTGAGGGTGAGGCCAAAATCTGTTATGCCCGTTCAACGGTCTTTGCATGTAACTGGCAAAGGCTAACTAGACGTCATATCTGAACTTGGCCGGTCCCGGTCCAGTGTGAGGACCGGCGTGTGACTCCTTTCTGTCTAGTACCGTCCGCAATGTGCATGAAATGTGCCATACCTCTCCGCTTGATTTTTAAAGTCGCTTTTATGTAGCTTTAGGTTCCTGCAATTTTATTTTTTTTATATACACAATTGTACAATGTTTCTGCAGATTTTGGCAAGAGTTGCTGCCTTGTCATTGCCCGTAATGTTACAGAGGCCAGGGATCCACTGAAGAACGAGAAATGATGCTAGATGACCCAGCTCTACAATTGTTAAAGTAAAACTGGTTTAAAGACAATCAAGTTTACAAGCTCAAAAGGACTTGCAAAACTGATCTAGCATCCCTAATAGATTTTTTTTTGGTCGTTAATGATGTCTTGATTTTGAAGCTTCCAACAGGGCATCCATTTTTCTCCGGTGGTGAATGAAGATCCCCTTGTGGGGATTGATATTTCGGGTTCCTGCCCCATTAAGGAACTCAATATAGACTGCACATCCTCTGCCCGGTGTAGTATTTTTTGCTACGAACATCCTTGACTCTTCTGCTTTACAAAAGTACCTTTAACATCTCCTTTCCAGAAATACGTGAACATCCCTAAGGCGACACGCTGTTTCCTGCTAACTCTGAGTGATGTGATCTGACATGTGGAAAGATTTCCCAGCACAGTTGAACTTTGTCTTTTTCGAACTAATATAGAGCGAAATCATGCTATCAAGAAAACGTGATCAATACAAGATGAGGCTGTTCCATTGCAATTCTGCTCTAAGCTTACAAGTTGATCACAACTCCACTGAGTGATGTCTAGGACGGCCGGGCTTAGCTCCAATTTCTCGAGGCGAAATCCAGTTTTAGTATAATGGTCTCTCAGAATGACAAGTCAGGAGGGGAAGACAACGCGTGAAATGTCCTGTGACAGCTTCGAAACCGCGTCCTCTAATTAGCTGAAAAAATATTCAAACTTTCAAGGGCAATAATGTCAAGAAAACTAGGCTGTGATATAAAATGTTACAAGGGGAGTTACATTCATGAGACATACAAAATTTATAAAAAATATTATTTAAAAAAAAGAAAAGTTGAGAACTAGCTCTTTGGGCTTATGGACACCATCATCATTATTATCATCATCATCATCGTCATCAACGACGACAAAAACAACAACAACAACAACGACGACGACAACGACAACAACATAAATTAAATTCAATTCAAAAATGCCCTTACGGCCGCCTACGATAGTCGGAATTCTGAGGGTGTTACAGAGAGAATTTTCTCTTGTTTCGAATCCTCCCTGGTATCAAAAACTGTGGAACGAGATTCCTGTGCGTACTTCCGGAACAGTAGAAACCTCACCCCCCCCCCNAACCCACACATTTACCCCTTCTCACACGCCCGCTCCCACCCCATCTACTATTGTACACGAAATGCCAGTCACGTGTTTACGGGGATTACCGGCAAATTGCGCTTCATCCGACAACGTCCGGAAAAAAAAGCAAGATTTTTTCTTTCTCTGGTTTTTGTCTTTATCTGCGGAAAATGAAACAGAGGGTACTGAAAGCGACAATTTTGATCGAGATAAAATCAGGTCAGCTAGATTTACGTGATACGTCCGGAAAATGAATTGGTGAGCTATAAATAGTCCAAAGCGTAATTTTATTTTAAGCTACAGATTATGTTAAACAATGTAGATAGATTCGTTATATCATTTAGCTAATTGTCGCAATGTTTTATTGACTAAAACTAAATCGCATTAGTGCAATGTGCCAGGACCAGAATAGAAAGTTGCATAATTTGCACACGGCGCGCTATCCCTCCCACCAACCAACGTGCGGAAATGTGGGGTTGTGTGATCTTCTCCACTTTGTTTACGAAATTTGCCGGAGTTGCTCCCTGTCCCTAACTATCAGCTTGAACCCTTGGGATAGTGCTAAGATATTGTCCGTAAATCCAGGATAAACTTAAATCTTAACTTCAAGGATACTCATGCTGTTTAACACCAGTACCGTGTACATTTGACTCTTTGATTTACCCCAGAATTTATATCTTACTTCAAGGATACTTATGCTGTCTAATACTAGTACCGCCCTTTGATTTACCCCAGACAGTGTTAAACACAGCAAACCTGTCTATCTCTCCGTTCCCCTGCTTTACGACCGCACACGCTGTATCCTTCAACAAAGAAACAATACCATTGCTGTCTGGACTGGATTTAATGTTTGGCCATTTCCAGAACTGCAGAGATAAAACTATTTGAAAACACTGTGTTTCAGGCTTCTCCGATTTGTTTACGATATTGGTCAGACTTCCGAGTTCAGCTCAACTTTGGCACAGTGCGGGGTGCAAAAAACACAAACCTCTATTACAAAACAAAAGTGTCAAACAAAATTTGATATTACTTACTGGATGTGTGCAGTGCTACGCACAAAATATAATCACATAAAATCACGAGCTGTTGACATATCCCTGCTAGAAATGAAATACGTGGTAGGTCTAGAGCTGGTTTTCCGAAAAAGAACACATTTTGTGAGGTGGTTCACACGCACGAGACATCTTGGATGTAAATGTTGTTTTGAATCTTCTCACTGAGAGTCTATAGCTCGAGGATAACAGGCGTACAGCGTAGGATTTACATTGAGTTTGCGCATGAACAATGGGATCTCTTAAGTGTGCAAATATTTTCCGTTCTACGTTAAGCTCTCTGTCTTTGAACGTGGACATTCTCTCTTTTATATTGCGCCATATTATATGGTTTAATACATTCTTAACGGTGCAGGACGGGAAAACGTGATTTCAGTTATTTCTTACATTAATAACCCACATTTTTTTTGTTTGTTTTATCTTTGAATGGCAATAGAAGGAAAACGCAATTGATGTTAGGTTGACACCCTGGTATTTTTTTAGGCGTCTTATGGTTTAGAACCATAAAAAGTCGGGTAGGTTTCGTAACCTCTGATGGACATGGGAGCCCTGCCAGCACTAGGACTACTTATACTTGCAAGAATTAAATTTGTGGATCAGTCCTGGTTACACCCTTAGTCGCGTCCAACAAGCAGGGTATGTGTAATTCCTATGATGGTATGAGATTTCCACCGTTAATGCGCAAGCTCTCATCTTACTTTGTTTGTGTATCACTAGTTTGTGCACCAGTCCTATCAAAGGGACCCTACGTGACTCAACTGCCAAATTACCCAGTCATCATGCTTAGACCCATAAAGTATTTCTTTAATTGAAGGGGCATTCCCAGTTTTCCGTTCCGAAAATATAACCATAGTATCCACGTCAAATTGACAATTTTACCTCGCAGTTCATCCTGTTACTATAGAATGTAAATACAGGTCTATGGCGTACATAGGGTCACATAATGGGGAGTGATAGTTCCAAATTAGTGTTGTTTTCTTTGAAAGTTTATGTCTGAACTACGATCCATTCACTTGTCAAACAGTCAGAATACTGCGATGTACAACTACAGATAACGACATGTCCTTCGCGTCGTGAAGTTTTGTTTTTTTTTGTTGTTTTATTTAGTTGCATTTTAGCAGCCCACTCGATGCCACAAACTTCAGCTTGTGATTATTATTATTATTTTATTATTATTATCATTAATGTTATCATAATAATGTAATTAACATGACATAATGGTTCCACTCTTTCCACATTTGCCTAAGTCATTTTTTTTTGCGTGCGAATTTGAGAAACTGAGCGCTCTAAACCTGTCGCTCAAAGCAAAACAATAAGGCAGATGTGGTTAAGCTTGTAAAATTGGGATAGAGGAGCACGTAATAAAAAATTCTACATCGCTTTAATAAGGAGAAGGAGATAACTGCAAGATCATAGTAATAAAAACAACTCTTGACTTAGGCAAATTACTGTGGAACGAGCATGACGATGTAGATGTAGTCTAGTATTTCTCCCTGCACGTACGTATATTTATCTCATGAAGGTGGAGACAGCGTGCGTGGCGTTCATTATCCAAATCCATTGTCCGTCAGAGATAGAAAAAGATATCAGAAAAGTTTTTGTTTGGTTTTTTTTTTCTCCCAACATCAAATCGGGGAAATGTGTAATTCAGCTAATGGAACTGTGGTTGGTACATTTCACTCCCATTTCATCACGTGGTTGTTGTCTTAAAATGTCAGCAGCCATGTTGTTTTTTCTTTTTTTCTTTTCTATTTTAACTTTTAGATGATTCCACGGAAAAAAAGGTAATTTTTTATATCAGATCTGTCTCTTTTCCCTTTGTTCCTCGATGGTTATATCTGGTATTTTGTAGGGTGTATAGGTCAGAAATAGTCTAGGCATACGTGAACAATCTCTGTCAAGTCCATTTTTTTTTTTTTTGCCTTAACCGACAGGACATATGCCATGGAGTGGACATTTTTTTCGTCTTCATCTCCTGATGTTTGGTAGGAAGAGAAGACTAGTTGCACTTCATTTCTTGTCCGTTTCATTCTTCTCAAACAGAATAATAAATTTTATTTTCATGCTTTAGACATGAATGCGGTTCTTTGTGGGAAGAAGCAGAGAGACAGGACTATCAGAGTGAGTCTTCTGACAGGTGGGAATCTCTTCCTTCTCAAAACGCACATTTGACTAACTGTAAGATTGATAACATGCAGTGCTGCAACACGGCGCTGCACAATAAAGTAGTTTCTAATTCAGATTCCACCGCTTAAATCTCCGTTTCCTTTAAGATCCCACCTCTTTTCCTAAAATAATTTTGTCTACAATAAAATTCTATTAACATCCCGAGTGAAACATTTTTTTTTTCACTTTGTAGCGTGAATTTTTCTTCTTTTCTTCCCCAATGGATTGCCCAGTTTCACTGACAGAATACGGGTCCAGTTGTGTTGATTGTTGGATCTCGACTGCACGAACGTACCGTACCCTAGCAAGGCGCAGGTGTGTCGCCTCTACAGACAACACATGACCCTTCTTATCAACAGAGTGCTCTTCTCCGATGAAAGACGATATATAAATATAATGTATTTGTAATATCTGTACTTATCTCATCTCTCTTCCCTAGATCGTTAGCTGAGATCCCCTTCCGGCTAAGATCCCGTTTCTCTCGTCTCCCAAGCCCCAGAAGATTAGCCAGAAACTACTGTAGAATACGCTGAAGAAATATTAAAGATTGGATTTGTTCCACAGAAGCGGGCTAATGGCTTTGTGTCTGCATCTGTCCTGTCCGTAGTAGATCTACCGGTGGTTTTAATTTTCTAAATGCACTGCCACTCTCAGATGGTTCCTTACGGTTTTGTAGCTTTTCTAAAATTTCCATTTTAGCTCAGACTAATTGAAAATTGGCCTGACAGAGTTTAATCTCTCTCTCTCTTCTCTCTCTCTCTCTCTCTCTCTCTCTCTCTCTCTCTGTCTCTCTCTGTATGCCTTTGAATCTCTCGCTTTCTATTCGTCTCTCAGCGCTCTCTCTCTCTCTCTCTCTTTCTCTGCCCATCTTTCTGTCTCTCTCCGTGCCTCTGTCTCTTTCTCTACAATTCTCTCTCTCTCTTTCTCATCTCTCTCTCTTCCTTGCTCTCTATGGTGAACAAAATAATTCTCTTGAATACCTTCTGATAATTACAGAATAATGATTTTGAACAAAAACATTTCTTTTCATTTGGCTAATCAATAAACTGAGAAATGATGTCATCTTTACATGTGTTTCAATTCCATACAAACGCAGGCCGCACAATCGCATTTTGTTTCCAAAAAAGAACAGGGCATAATGTGGAAACAACAGTACCGCTTTTTTTTTCCCATTTTCCACATAGATCTATAAATACTGAGTCATAAATTCAGAGGGCGATAAAGCCATAGTCATGTTCTATTATATTCAGTGCCCTTTGGTTCTCGGCTTATTCTCGCAGAATAATGAACTCATTACTTCCTTGATTCTGCGACACAAACGAAAAAGTCACATTCGTCCTATTTCCACTATATCAGACTGCGAAATGGAATTTGAAGACCTCAGTGCAAAAAGTACTTGTCACATTTGGCAGGGTGTTGATGTGAGAGCATGGATATACCCGGTTATCGCCCCTCTTTAACCTACTTTAATATATCGAGGGAAAAAAGTCCCTAAGTCACTTATTCAACAACGTAATGAACCATTTGGTCTCGGTATTTGAATTAGCAATGTAAATTTTTACCACTCATTATCTCAAAAGTGTTCAGAATGACTTAAGTACTTTTTGCACTGAGGTCTTCATTTATAACTCCTCTATATTTTCAGGTCACTAAGTTCCTTGGCACAGTCACACTGGGTCACACCAGGGGACATAACCCCCACAATGATCTCTATAGTAGACCAAAGTAGGGAATACAATTCTTTCACTTCTACGTTCTTTTACTTTGCACTGTGTGACACCACAAAATACACTACATGCGGGAGATCTAGTACTATATAGCGAGTCATTCATTGCTGCCATATTTTTATTCTGTATTTCATGTAAGTCAAAATGTCAACGCATTTGAGAAATCCACACATTAAAGTCAGCGCTTTCCTTTAAAATCTGGATGATGTGTTTATATATATACTGTTTTTAATTATTTTTCAACAAACAATGAAAATAAAGTGTATTCCTCTTGTCTCTAAGCATACCTTCATTTAGGAGCTACAAATTAAAGTCCAGTGTTGTCTATTCATTTCTGAAATGAATCAATCCTTGGGAAGCCAGGAGAACAAATGTTACCCGCTGGAGGAAACATAAAGCTCACGACTTGTTTCCTTCATTTGCTCTTGTCGGTCAACGACCTCGGCCGTCAATACCGCTTCACTACGACTGATCTGGCTACCATTGAAAATTGTCGTCACGATTTCCCACTATAAAGAGATTAATTAAAGAGTCGTGCCATTTTAGTAAGAACGAGCTTATCCAAGAGTCTCACAATGCAGAGTGTGTTCGCTGAAAACAAAGTACGAAAATAGATGAGCCAAAACAAAAGATGTGGATCATGATGTTCTGTACCTTCTCTCCAGCATATAGTTTA
Source organism: Ellobium chinense (assembly GCA_033807755.1). Classification (NCBI taxonomy): domain Eukaryota; kingdom Metazoa; phylum Mollusca; class Gastropoda; order Ellobiida; family Ellobiidae; genus Ellobium; species Ellobium chinense. The sequence goes on along the minus strand of JAWQUT010000523.1, from coordinate 63,128 downwards.
CTCACAAGAAATGCTTCTCATAGCATACCCACATGATAAAGGAAACGGCGTCATTTTTGTGAGTGTAGGAGCTTAAACAGGCTAGACACGCTCTTCTCAGATGCTACATCACGGTCGGCCATGATCCAACGAAACGTCGAAGGAACAAAGAAATAAGAAATGTCTCTTAAGGTCTTCGATCTTAAGCGTTTCAGTATAATTTCACAGACGATTACGCCTTTAGACTGAGGAAATTGTAGGTGGGGAAAGGAACATTCCTTGTATGTAAACAGTGTGGAGGTAATCGTTCACAAATAATAGAAGGACAGAATCGTGTTAGATAAGGAAAATGGATACAATCTCCCTACTTCTAAGAAATATACGCCCTTCTTAATAAAGTCTCTACCTGAGAAAAAAGGCATAATATCAAATGAAGTTACTACATTCAGACATACTATGATGTGGACTAACCAAGCATGTTGAACATTACTAAAGGTGCATTCAGCACCGGTGTACTAAAGTAATTCTTAAGATAGTAAGAGATCACATCGTTATCGCGCAAGCTCTCAAAATAAAGGCACTTCCAACTAAATGGCATAAAGTCTCGCAAAATGTCTAATACGCTTTGATGCTACAGCAGTTAGTTTTACTAGTTTCTAATAGTAGTTCATGTTTCTTTCAACATAAACCGAAACTGGTTGCTGTAAGGTCAACATTTTTCAGAAATTTGCGTAACCGACGTGGCATTAATCTGGACTTGCTTTTAAGAGACGGTTATTAAATGTATTATGCTGTCACACGCCTTTGTAGTCAAAGACAAGATAGAAGACAATGTGTAAGGTTCAAGCCTCTATGACGACAGCGCTCATTGTTATGTCCCCTTTCAACCCTCAATGCCTCATCAGTTCCCGGATGTCCGGCCTAGATTTAGACTGCGCCATCATTACTTCCACCATCTCAAGATATCCGGTTTGCCAGCCGCTCTTGAAGGCGGAGACATAACATCAATAAAAGAGAGACCAAACTATAACCAACTCATCTGTGAAAACAAATAAAGGTATTCTTAAGCTTCGGCTAATCGTTGTTTGGTGCAGAACCCTGATAAGCTGGCCGAAATTTGGGTTTGAAAATAGTTTCAAAAAATGAAATTGAAAAAGGACCGCTATTCACCCCACATACATCTCATTCATAAAACATAAACATATAGAATTATGTAGTATAAAACATAATTTTAGAAAACAAATAATAAAAGGGCATTGCTGGCCGCCATAGTGCAGCGCTATGCCTATCCACCCTCTTCCCCGCTCTAGAGCCAGGTACTCAGATAGTGTGAGAAATACGAGTTAATATTAGAATATTGCACGAAGGACTTGAATGAGCACAGCTAATCAGGCGCTTCACAAACTTATGACATCGTTGGTTTTCTTAACCAGTGTGAGCCATTGTCAAACTTTTTGTATTAGCAATATAAAATAAAATCACGAAAACGTTCTGTTTTGACGAAAGTTCAGTAGGTAGGTTCTAACTCAATAGACCCAACTCTATTAATTACAGAGCATTCACCAGTTTTCAATAGACTGAACTCTTTTTTACATTAGACAACTAGCAGTCACCAGTATAGCTCACTTTCAAAGATTCACTTTGCTAACGTTGCTGGAACCTATTGTTATTTGATTGTTTTTTTTTTCTTCTTTCGGCCCAATACACAAAATATGTTATTCTACAAATACCACTGAGATTTCGGGATATTAATTTATACCTTCGAGGTTAAAATATTTCTTTGGCCCGATCTTGTAAGATAACGAAAAAAAGGGGAAGAAGGGTCAAATCAGTTGGTTGTTTTTTTTTTCTCCACAAATGTCTCAAAAATAGTCAACTCGTATTCTGATTTGGTCCCCAAATTTTCATGAGGCTGAGTTTGACGAGGTGCTAATATATAAGCCTAAAACAGTTTTTTTCTTACATCTAGAAAACTCAGATTGTACCTGAAACTTTAAGATTGGATGCTCTATCTAAATCACAGATCATTTTACATAATATTTCTACACCCTGACACTGACTGACCGGGCCCCAGAAAAAAAAAGGGATTTTGAATAGTAGCAGAGGAACTGGCTTGCACAAAATGAGTATGCTGACCTTCTAATAGGTGCCCAAAACCTGCTTAGGCTAGCATCGCAGTGAACAAAACTGTTTTGTCTTGGCTACTATGCCAGATGGGGACTGTGAATGTTCACTCCTGCATAATCACACATCTAGATCTATCTGCCTCGCAGGCTTACCAAGAATGGTTCTCTCTCAGCCAGATTAAGATCTTTGCCAAGTTTGAAAAGCTCTTGCTTAAAAAAAAAACAACTCAACTTTTTTCTCTGGGAAAGTGCCGGAGTAAGAGGAGACCTTCTGTACAAGTGCGACCGAGACAAAACTGTCATAGGAGTTAAGTTTGAACTCAAACTGAGCACGCCAAAACTGTTATGAGTCTGTGAGCAGAAGGAGAGATAATTTTGCACTGAGACAAAACAGTTTTGTTTTTGGAGGCCTACTGTTCACTGTACACTATACAAGCTACATTCTCAACGTAGATGTTGATGCGAATTGGACGGAAAATTTCATCAGCATTTTTCAACACAAGCCAATTCTGCACGATAAATCTCTGAGACATTACTCGAATAGAGAATTTTTAATCAAATCTTGAACGGCAGTTTATGATGCTGTCGTTTCTGACTGGGGGAAATACTCGTGTGAATCCAACAGTTTCTTCTCAGTTTCTGGGAAAATTTCTTGTGGCAATTACAAGCACAAGCCTTTTCTCTCACGTTTAGCTCTATCCTTAAAATAAACAACACAGAAATGTATACCGACCACAAATATCACAACCGACAATAAGTTAAAAGAAACTTTGTTTTGCAGTTTTGTCTCAGTGCGGTAAGATTTAAAGCACGTTTAAATCTGAAACAAAATTGTCGCATATCAGATTTGTCTCAGTGCAATACTAGTCTGAGTGCAATTCTAGAAACTTAAACAGTTTATTTTTTTTTTTGCCCTCTCCTGTGAAATTTAGATTCTTGCGTTCATTGGAGTACTGCATTCTAAGTGACGAAATAAAAGCATCGGGGCTGCCCAGTGGTTTTGTCCATCTAAACAGATTAGATCAATAGGACCCATCTATACGCCAGCTAAATCCATCATCGCAGCAAACATTCAGAAAGCGAAAAGGCGTGTTCTCATTCATTCATTCATTCAGACATCTTTCATTTTATCTATTGGTTTATATTAAATCTAATCATATTAATTCGAGTTTTTTTTTCTTGATTTCTGGATAAAAGAGACAAATTTCACGCATAATAATTGGAAAAACTACATACTAAGATTCACAGAAAATCTGAGCCAAAANAAAAAAAAAAAAAAAAGAAGAAAAAAAAAAAGATCTATAGGACCCTTTTGGTATATGTAACAAAAGAGGTCTTTCACAATATACTAATCGGCAAAGATACCCCGGCAGGAAATTTCCTGTCCTGTACTTTAATACAAGAAATTTAATCAGTTTGATCCAGATTTATTTGGACACCGCCCCCGCCCTCTCCTCTTTTACTCTGGCATTCCCCCAGAGAAAAAGTTGAATTTTTTTTTTTAGCAAGAGCTTTTCAAACTTGGCAAACATCTTAATTTGGCTGAGAGAGAATCATTCTTGGTAAGCCTGCGAGGCAGATAGATCTAGATGTGTGATTATGCAGGATTGAACATTTGTTAGACTGGAATTTTGACGAAAATCATAAAAAAAAAAAACAACGCCTCTGGACAGTTACTCTCTTTAAATAATTTAATTTTCCCTCCGTTTCTCTCTCTCTCTCTTTCTGTCTCTCTCCTCCTCTTCCGATCTCTCTTTCTCTCTCTCTCTCTCTCTCTCTGTCTTCTTCTCTTTCTCCTTTAATGTATATCCTCCCGTTGTTGTTGTCGTTCTACAAAAAGTCGACTCCGTTTAATCGCATTTTGGATAATCGCAACGTTTATTTTATCGCAACATTTGTTTACTGATTTATATCTATATGAAAATAACTGGATCATTGCAACACGTTTTATTTCGAGCTGTCTTATCTTATACTCTTGAGGGGTTTCCACCAGGCAGAGCTGACCTTTAGCTGAGTCCATCTGAGACATGAGAGACTCACAGGGAACACGAAAAAAAACGCACTCACTGACACATCGCCTCCCACAAAGACACCTACACCCACACAGGCTCAACTTCACACACACACACACACACACACACACACACACACACACACACACACACACACACACACACACACACACACACACACACACACACACACACACCTCTCTTGTCTGTCTTATTTTCTCATCTCTTTCCCCAACCCCAACCCATCCTTCCCGCATTCATCCTGTTCCTCCTCCTCCCCCTCTTCTCTCTCTCTCTCTCTTTCTCTTTCCATCTCTCGATATCTCACCATTTTATCTCTCATCTACCAAAACAGAAAATATAGTCGGCCAAGAGAATAATCTACTCCCCTACTAATTTCTCTCACAACGTTCATCTCGTCATTCTCTGCATTTCTTTCATGTTTTGTTCCTTTTCTGTCCCGATCTTATTTTTTGTCACAGCTTTTAGTGAGTATTAAAATTTTTCCTTCTTGATTTTACCTAGCAAGCCTTAATTTTATTTCTGTACATTTTACCTCATGGTATCATGGCGTGTGTCTAGTGCCCTTTTCTTTCAATACTACTATACTACTTTTTTCCCCACTTGTCTTTGAGTATCTTCGTGAAGCTACTTTTTTTTTGGTCGTTAATTCGTTGTTTTTTTTTTGTGTGTGTCTAGTCTATTCATTCTCCACCCACTCCATTCTATGACGTAATAACACGAATGACGCATAACCTAGCGAGGCTTACAGTCAACAATTCTATTACTTTTACAACGATCTAATCCCATGCTAATCCGATTTAACCCCATTCGCTTAGCTGATGGCAGATATAACGTTTAAACACGGTTGCTTCTAAATCGGGGATTTTTAGACCGGATGTTCACTACACATTCGAATTTAAAAATTAAAAAAATGTCGTGTCAAGGCCGATCGAATTGAATTGTCAGAATTAGACCATATCAGAAAAAACCTTGTTTGGTCTCATCGAATTTGCCGCTCGTAGAAATTTATGTATTCCTTCGAAAGAGTTAATTTATGGCCCTTAAAAAAGCCATTTTCCATTTCATCGGGGAGATGGCTTTCCGTTTGTTGTGAGTAAAAGTACGCGATATTGAAGTAAATTTAGTGGAAAAGTATCGTTCAACTTTATAGTTTAAAAAAAAGAAAAAGTAACTTACACCTCCAAACCACTATTATAAGTTATCTCCCCTTGAACAAATCAGTGTGAGAGTTAACCCTCTTTTGTGTCCCGTTTTACGTTCAGTTGACATCGCATTCCTCTTCCATCTCTTTGAATTTATAAACTGTGAACAGTAAGTATTCACCCTCCGATGTTTTCAACGACTATGCTTTCAACATAGCACGTGATTTGTAGACAAAAATGTATCGAGGGCTCAAACTTAACTTAAAGCAATAAAGTCATATCTGCAAGAATGCTGTTTTGAGATAAACGAATTTGAAGTTTTGATGAAAGCTGAGAAATCAGAGATTCCTTTATATGGTCAAATACTATGGTTTCGTTTTTTTTTTTTTTTTGGTGATCTGTACACAATAATTGAAGCATTTGAATCGCCTAAGTGTTGCAGATTATTTGATATAATCACCTATGACAACTAAAAAGCTGAATATTTGCAGATATGACATTCTTGCTTTAACACCTCGATAGTAAGATTAGTTGTAGCTCAAAAGAACTCTTAAGTGCAATGTCATGTTTATTATGAGGCCAACAATTCAGATTTCCCTTACTGGTTATGTGTGAGATATTTTGTGACATTTGATGACAAAACTACGGAAAACGGAAATAAACTTGAAAGAAACAACTAGACAAACAAACAAACATCATTATTTTTTGTGGTTGTTGCTGTTGTTGCTGTTGTTTTTGCTGCGCCTTTGATTGATGCACTTTTCGCTTCTTTACTGATGATGCAGCATTGCAGCTTGCATGTTCTTTTGGAAATGGCATCACTAAAAACAGGTTGATTATCTCAATGGCTATTCCACCAAACATGTAGGATAATGAGATTCATAAGTATCGGACCCCGGCTTTGCATGCTGTTTCACATTAACATACCACGGCAGGCCAGATTACACTAAGACATTCTCAACTGTCTGGAAGCATAAACGCATTCATCAAAATGTACAAACTCCTCTTACTAACATTGTTGACATTTTTCACTCACCAGGAACCAATGACCTCGTTTCATTTCCCGCCTTTGTTGTTGTTGTTGTTTTTGTTGTTGTTGTTGTTGTTGTGTCTGTGTTTGTGTGATTGTCTGGCAGAGTTCACTATGACCGTCACATTCGTCATTTCTGGAATCACAGATATGCACATAGCCAGTCTATGAAACACGGGTACACCCCATGGATAACGGCGGATATAGAGAAGAATGACTATTATCGGCTACCTATAGTGTCTTTTCGTTGTTGTTTTTTAACTGCATGTCTTTATGTTGGATAGTGGTCGTAATTATTTTTAGAAGTTTTATTCATATTTATTGCAATTTATTTTTCGCCTGAATATTTAAGATGGACAGGTTAGACTGTTGTAAACCGTATAGTCTTGTTTCTCGATCTCTGTTGCCAGGAAGGCACTTCAGAAAGTCATCTTAAAAACGATGCCTTCTAAAGTGTTGAGCGTAGACATGAGCACACACTTTTACGGACCTGCTTTGTTAGGAGTATAACATCATGTAAAATTGTGAGTGGGTGTTAACTATCTGTGCTATGGCTACGTGCGCGAGGGTAGACAAAACATTTCGTAGTATAAGTGTGACGTAAGAACGCGCATCCGGCCACCGTATCATGCGCTTGTTAGGAATGACGCAGGAGTTATCTCCCCGCCCTAACTTCCGTCTTAGGATCACAGGAACCCATTGCCTTTCCTTCTTTCGGCTCTTTTAACATTTTGTGCTATTCAACAACATCACTGTGATTTCGGGAAATTTCTCCCATAGAGATTAAAGTACTTCTTTTGTCCGATCTTTCAAGGGAAGAAAAGGGGCTGTCAAAAAAAAAAAAAATTCACATATCTCTTTCATAAAAGATCACCTGGAATTCTGATTTGGTCCCCAAGTTTTCACTGGGCTGGTTTTAACTGCGTGATCATACATAGGTTCATACGCACTTTTTTTTAATCTTGAAAGCTCAAATTGTACCTGAAACGTTAAAAGTGGATGCCCTTTTTAGATCGCTGGTCTACATCCTGACACTGGTGGGTAGGGCCATCAAAATGGGGGATGTATATATTAGCGGATTAATTGGGTTGTACAAAATGAGTGAGTTTGGCCTCTAATAGATGCCTGAGATCTTAACTGCCGGATGCATGAAGCTTAGTGACCGATGACTGAAAAACAGGACAGGTGAAACTTGATGTATGAGCGAGTTTCGGGCTTAGCTCTAGATCTTGCCCTACTAGATTCAGCTTCTTTAGAATGCCCATAATCAATTCACAGCCTTTACCATCTGAGAAAACGGTTCTGGCCAACGGAAACAACTGTTGTTGCCACATAAAAATGCAGTTTTAAATAATCCTTATAAAATCAGAAAACTGGCCATGTGAAGGTGGGAAAGGAGTTTGATTTGAATTTCAAAGGCTTATAGGGGTGCAAATACATTTGTAGACTCAGAATAGGTGAGGTCTAGCCACTCAAGTATAAATTTTGTGGTTGTTGCTAGTGGGTAAGGTTACTCTATTTACTGAGTGAAAAGGCCTAAAATACTAGGTAGCCTTCTTCACTGCCTAAGTTCTCAAACTCTAATTGGTTTAGGGACACTTTTCTTTGTGTCAAAAATTGGAGGAAAATCTAAACAACATGTTTAGACAGTATTTTAGCGTGGGACCCTTGGATAAATAAACGAGAGGTGTAAAACCATATATAGCCATTAGTGAGAAAAACATTGGTATTTTCATACCTAGAACTAAGGGACTCGAGCGAAGAAAACAAAGACTGCGCTGTTTGGGATTTTGAGAACAATGGATCGAATGATCTTTCAATCCCCTGACAGAAAATTGCCCTTCTCTAATTCAAAATAATTCGTTCAAACAACATCTCTCCTGTCATCTTCAATTACAGAATGATGCGCCTGTACCATCCCTCTCCTCCCCCCACTCCCATTTCCCCTGGTCTCTCAAATTCCAAGAATTATTATATTGATACTGTGCAAGACAACACCATGACGCCTGACAGTTTGAAGACATCATATTTTCTTTTGATTTATGGCTATCATCGCTTTTGTGGTTATTGTTGTTGTTGTTGTTGTTTTTGTTAGTGATGCTGGTGCTGCTGAAACTGCTTCTGCTGCTATGGCTGTTGTTGTTGTTGTTGTTGTTGTTGTTGTTGTTGTTGTTGTTGTTGTTGTTGCTGCTGCTGCTGTTGTTGTTGTTGTTGTTGTTGTTGTTGTTGTTGTTGTTGTTGTTGTTGTTATCGTTGTCGCCGTCATCGTTGCTGGTGCTTTTGCTGCAATGGTTAGTTTCGGAGATCTCTCAAGTGGGAGATGTGGTTAATGACCTGAATGTATTTTTGAAAAATTTATTGCGCACATCCTTAGATCTACTGGAGTTAAAACGATGACGATATTGATGCTGACAGTCAATGACGTCACATTTTTTTTTTTGCCGTGTATTTATGACGTGGTTAACAAGTTTTTTTTTGAAAAAAAATCTCACGTTACAGCGTGAAATGTGGGTCCCCATTTACCAGTGACAAATGACGCACAGGTCAAACATCAAACAAAAGACGTGTTAATCCCTATGTATTTTGGGAGGATTAATCCTCCGCCTGTGACAGCGTTTAGCTACACCCAGACTATAAATAAAAGAAAACAGCATTATAAGCTCGAATTTGTGATATCGAAAACGGCGCAAGGAAGCGACAGCATACAGTCAAAATTTCACAAAACAAGTGATTTTTTTTTTGTTTTGCTTTTGTTATAGCCATGCATTTTAGATGTAAAGTGAATGACTGGATCACGGTTTAGGAGTCAAAATTCAAAGAAATCAACAATAATTTGAAATGATCTCGCTCATTATGTGACATTTCAACGCATTAGCTGAGTGATCTTCTTGTGCGATTTGAACGACCACGTTCTCTCATTGGCTGGTCAGACGCAGTGTCCGTGGCCAGGCAGCACACAGGCTAGAGTAGCGTGTTTACAATGTTAAGTGTTATGGTGATAATTATTGGGCGACCACCTATTGTTGCAAACGTCTCCTTCCTGTTGATTGAACGAGTAAATGTACTAGTCTGGGAGAATAACGACGCTATGAGTGTCTGTTAGGAAGCTTTGTTGTAAATATGTTATACTTCTGTGGGCAGCTCCAGGCCTGAGGACAAAACTCGAATAATTTGAAGTCGTCCTAGTATTCTATAAAATATACATACTGTATTATGAATTTTTTTTTTCAATTTCAGTTCCAATTTTTTTCAAAAAGAACCCAGGTTACATATTAACATGTGCGGTGGAACACTGGTAACGCATGGAAATACAGAGACAGGACAAAATAACTGCATACTCATAGACAAAACAATATAACTGCATATAATAATCTTATAGAAAACAACATAACTGCATATAGACAAAACAACAAAACTGCATATGTCTTAAATAAAGGAAATGAAAAGAGAAACTAGACGACATTGTCCCATAGCTTTTTGTCTACTCCTTCATTAATATTGTGCTGCTTTTGTCTGGTCCTTATAATTTAACAAATGACACCGTGGCTGTGGCTATTCAAATGAGCTATAGTGTTAAGCTTGTTGCCCATGGCAATCCCATTCATAGAATGGGAATGTACTCCAGTGATTATCAAATGTAATTGCTTTGCTTTCATCAAAAAGTCGATTACATCGCAGTTGTGGACAGTCTGACTGTCTTTTGTGCACACAATGGAGAGCTGTTATTTTTTAAGATCCGTTCTGTTTGGGACCGTCATGGTACAGGTCGACCTGCGATAAATTAATAACTGATTCTAATTAATAACGTGTATTATGAAAAACGCCATAATGCACATGTTTACTTCTGCTCTATCAAAACGAGATTCAAACCTGAAAACCAAAGCTCCCTAATTATAAAGATAACATCGTTAGTAATGATCAAGATGGCGAAATAATGATGGATGACAACACTGTCAGAAATGGGCACATAGACACCATACCAGCACAGACTGCCCTCGTTATATCCTCGTCTCCACGTCAGGGAGAGACAACTCTTGCCCTCATTATCTTTCCTTCGCCCGCCCTTACGTCACAAGTTCATCCCTGCGAGTGTAATGCGCCGTGCATAGTGCAGTGTATGTAATATTAACAAGATCCATCAACGACAAACTGATTGACCGCTTGTACCGGCCAGTCTTCTCTTCTATCACGCCTGTCAGACTAATCTGCATTGACCTTAGTTATTGATTGTATCATTATTGTGGACCACCTCTCACTCTATTCCTAACATCCATTTGGTAGATCTAACTATCAGCAGCGATGTGATACACAGAAAAACAACGGGAAACAATGGAGTTATATATTATATATATATATATATATATAGGGTTTCACCACAAAGCGCGGTATGAAAAAAATTGGAAAAAAAAAATTGGAGTTATCGCCTTCAACCTGAAGTGAAAGTTTAACCCCACCCAGTTGAGCACGCTAAACTTTTCTAAGCCAGGAGTATTTCCATGTTGTGTTGTTTAGAATTAGGCTTTGTTCAACTAGCACCTCATCCAATCGTTCAAAGACACACGCCCGAGTTCGGGNGGGGGGGGGGGGGGGGGGGGGGGGAAGAGAGGGGATATAATATTAAAATGGCTGCCAGAGAAGACACAGTTTAAGACTTCTGAGGACGAGAATACAATATGTCTAGTCAACGTTTCTGTCTCCGGGATTTCTTGTCGCGATAACTGAGAGAAAAAAACATGCACCATCACATTCTTAGTGCCTTAAGTTACCCCGTACTTTTTGTCTTTCTTATTTCCCTCTCTCTCCCCATCTCTCTCCCACTCTTTCTCTCTCTCTTACACACACACACACACACACACACACACACACACACACACACACACACACACATATACACACACATTTTAGTTTATTTTCTTTGAACTTGTCTATAACCATACTTTGGTCTGTTCCTAACTTACATCGCGCGTCGACCTTTACTCTAGACTGTAGATATACATCATCTTGAAATAGACAAGTCTAGCAATCACGTCAAAAGAACTTTAGATCTCAGAATATTCAGTGACGCAAATGATTATTTTTCCCCCCTTTATTTCTTACTACTCTAATCTCCTGATTTCTCATCCCTCTTTCTGTCTCTCTCTCTCCTTCCCCTTCTCTCTCTCTCTCCCTTGCTCTCTCCTGTTCCATTAACGTAAGGATTAATCATTAGCCTAAAAAACACACACAGAAAGAGAGGAACACTAAAAGAAAATGGCTGTGTCTTCTCATTACTTGCGGATAATGATTATGAAACCGAAGCTTTTACCCTGACGTCACGCAACAAAACAAGGTCAGCGGTTAGAATTGAGAAGACGAGGTCTAGATTTACTTCCATTACCAGCCAGCTCTCAAGTAACCTGCAGATTAATGGACTGACACATGTCTCATTCACCATTTGATATACCATTTTCTAACAAAAAACAACAACAAAAGGTCTGATCAACCCCCACCCCCCCCAAAAAAAAAAAAAATTGCTGTGTAAATCGAGTGCGTGAGGAACAATTATGTGTCTTTACAGTTCTGATCAAATCCGTGTGTGTGTGTGTGTGTGTGTGTGTGTGTGTGTGTGTGTGTGTGTGTGTGTGTGAAAATAGAGTGGGTCTGATTTTTTAAAAAAAGTCTGATCAAACTCTTTCATTATTTGTGATAACAATGTGCATCTGATTAAAAGTTAAAGATGTCTGATCACAACCTCTCATTCTTGTGAAAATCTAGTACATGAGGAACGGTTTTCGTGTCTTTACAGATGTGATTACACCCTGTCATTGTTTGTGAAAATAGCGTGTGTCTGATAAACAAAAAATCTGATCACACCCTTTCATGTGAAAATCTAGTACATGAGGAACACTATTGTGTTTTTATAGGTCTCATTACACCTGTTCATTGTTTGTGAAAATAGCGTGTGTCTCATAAAACACCCTCTCATTCATGTGAAAATCTAGTACATGAGAAACACTATTGTATTTTTATAGGTCTCATTACACCATTTCATTGTTGGTGAAAATAGCGTGTGTCTCATAAAACACCCTCTCATTCATTTGAAAATCTAGTACATGAGGAACATATTGTTAGGTCTTTACAAGTCTGATCATATCCAGTTATTCTATTGTAAAAATATACTAGGCCTGATTTAAAAAAAAAAGAAAGTCTGATGAAACTTTTTTTATTGTTCATAAAAGTAGACTACGTCTTATAAAATATAAACAAAACAAAACAAAAAAAGTCTGATCACATCAGTGCGTCAGGTACGTACGTCTTCAGAGTGTATTGTATATCATACTAGTGACATTTTGAGAGTTGGCGTTTGCGTCTGTAAAAAGAAACTGGCTTTGAACTGGAGTGTATTTAAATGTGGCTTTATCATTGTAAATGACGTCACAGGCCTAGGGGATACACTTACCAAGGCTGAGCCATGAATTAGATGCGTGGGAATACGTCCAGATCCTCTTTCTTTCGTCGTTTTTTGTAGTCTTTCTTTCTTCTTCCATTTATTTCTTGCAACCTTTCTTTCATTTTCGTTCGTTCTTTCTTTCTTTTTCTCTAAATTGTTTTGCCATGATTCGTTTCGTTTCTCTTTCTCTCTCCCCCTTCTCTCTCTCTATAATTTTTTGATATTGTCTAGATGTGTGTGTGCCTGCGTGTGTGTGTGTGTGTGTGTGTGTGTGTGCGTGCGTGCGTCTGTGTGTGTGTGTGTGTGTGT
>JAWQUT010000523.1:35694-49751 GCA_033807755.1 Ellobium chinense | reverse complement strand
TCCCGCACCCCATCCCGCCTCGAGTTTTCTCGGATGTCTGTTAAATTCACTATCGCACACTCTCTGTCTCTCCCATACGATCATTTATTCAAAATCACGAAGTGTTCTCTTTGATTTTCAGCCATCGCTTTCTTGTGCTCTCTTTCGCTCTCACACTCTCTCGCTCTCACACTCATGCTCTCTCTTTCTCCTTCTCTCTCTCCCACTCTGTTATCCTTTCGTGATCTACCTCCCTCGCTTGCTCTTTAACTGCTGATGTTTGGTTTTGCAGACTCTGATCTGTCACTAGAGTCTAGACTAGGTTCTGACAAAATCTTTTCTTTGTAAACAGCAACTCCGACCTCGTAGAGTTCAAGTGGAGGGGAAAGAATAACTGCATATGTAATGAAACAGTCGTGTATACCCCATCCACTGTGAAGGCCCGTTCGGGAGTATAAAAAGATAAGAAAGGCACTATGGCCACTGTACAAGTTAACTTAATCGCATTCTTCACATCTGAGAGCTACTTTTTTTAAAAAAAAAAATCTACTCCTAATCGTGAAGGGAGACCGTGGTAATTAAAAATAAAAAAAATTGTAAATCTCATATTCAACAGTCATGCGACTTCCCCTTTTCAAATGTTTAACGGTTGGTCGTGCATTTTCCCCATAAGCACCACGCTCACGGTGCTAGATACAGCTGAGTGGTGTTCAAACACCACATCATAGGGAGAAACCATTATACATTACTCTTGCTTTCTTTGAAGTCGTTCTTTGACTTATTGTTCCTTCTTTAAGTGTAAACAATGGACCAGTCACTCGCCAAACACCAAAAAAGAACAACAACAAATAACAACACGTCTTTCTTGAAGTTTTGACTGTGTTCTTCCCTTTCTGTGCGGCGTTCTCGAAGTCACACATTTGAGTTCATGATTTTTGTTTGGGTTTTTTTTTTTGAAGTGTAGATTTCACATGAAAAGGTTTTTGCATCAAATAAAAACATTGCAGATGGCTAGGCTGGCTTACTATCAATCTGGATGTTATGGTTAAAAGAAAACAAAATAAATAAAAAAAATCAGTCTAGTAATTGAAATGTGAAACCAAACAGTGGACAGCATTCAGTCACACTTGTAGTAAGAGTGAGTTGTCCCTGTTCATCTGTGCTGTACTGAACACTAATTAACCCACCCGTAGCCATCTTGGTTGTTATCGACTACGAAGTGAGCAGCTGACGATCTCAGGGGAGAACAATGATGAGTTGTAAGATTCCAGAATGGCGAAAAGCCAGGCCTATGGACACCAGCCCTTTCTCTTCAACTTGCAGATGGGACTGCGAGGTAACTCGCTACTACACACACAAACACACACACACACACACACACACACACACACACACACACACACACACGCACACATACACACACACTAGTCACGGATATCGCAGCATGTGAACGCTTGATGGAGATGGGTTGGGGGAGGGGGGGGAGCGAAAGGACTTTGTAGACTCAACATGCATCTCCATGCCTGTCAACAAGACTTTTGTTTTCTTTGTCTAGAGTCGACTTTTATAGACGTTCACTTCTGTCTGTCTGCTATCCGCTTTGATTTATACTAAAAGAATGAACAGAGGGCATGACACTCTAATTTTGAACGCCATAAACTCCGAAACGGTAAGGACCATCAACCGCATAAAATTCGATAGAGGAGGTTTGACTCACAGATTCTGTAAGATTCCATTAATAATGTAAGGGCAAGTTTTGTGTCCCTTCCCCATTTCACCCTTATTCCGGATTAATTTAATTTTTTAAAAATTCTGCTTACCATTCACTGACGACGCCATGCAGTGTGAAGCCGTTGACCATCGTGTCAAGGAGTAAATCCGTTTAATGCTGTCATCCAGTACTTAGTTTCCCGTCACTGAGCAGATATTATGTAAGCTGATACACTATTTATATTGCAGCTGCACCACAGTGATTATGCAAGGATCTCTGTTACTTTACTCAGTGTCCCACCCATAGAATGGGTTTACTGTCAATGCTAGACTAGTATTTTACTAATGCCTTTGTGGTCCCATTTCAACTTCCCACTCCAACCAGAATTTTCTTCCCGTGTTTTCCTCTGCTTTATTTAGCATTTAGTTTCCCAGTTGTTATGAAGTGTTCCAGCTGTTGTCTTCTCATTAACTTTCATTAAGCCCTATGAAGTCATATTCCCTTCGCGTCACTATTGTGAGCAATTTTCTGTCATGATTTGCTTCCTAAAAGACCTGTGCAATTTATTTTACTTTCTTTTCTGTCCGTGATATATTGAGCATTCATCTCAGGAACGACATTTCCATGACTTCCAGTGACTTATGTCTTTGTGTACTGATAATCAGTATTTCGCAGTATTTCGCATAACTGGTCCTTTATTTATAAATTGGTGGGTAGCGCTGTTCCTGATTGTTATAGAAATATGTAGAAAATAGATTTTCCCATATCCAAATGACCTGTTCCAGTTTTTTAACTTACGCTTATGCTCATGACGTCACTATTATTGTGGTGTCTGCAGCCAAATAGGTGTTTTGAGGCCAGATTCTTCAAATATGGCGGTCTTTTAGAGAGGCTGACATTGAGAGAAGTCATTACTTTTTAGCGTTTTTTGTTTTTTGTTTTTTCAGCTTAACCGATATGTTTATACACAATGAAGTGTTTGAGGACAATAAGTACAAAAAGAGGAGCGGTGTTAATGTTGTAAATGTACTTTGGTCGTTTGCTTCGCACGATAACGCCGCAAATTTGCGGGTGCTTTGACTAGTACGATAAAAAAGAACACGTCTTGGTTCGTGCGTTGTTTGAATCCGTGAGGTTTGAAACTGTGGAGTCTTACAGTATAAATCACAATCATTTAAAGGGAGATTAACAATCGTATCCCGACTGTTGTGTGGAATACATGGCGTACGGCATATCATTATTTATTACGTGCTCTGGAATTTCTATGCAAGACTGCACACCAAAGTATAGAATAGTGCATTAATCTCTCTTAAGAATGTTGATTTTAGGACAGCTGGCATTGGCGATAGCACCGGTTGTTTGACACAAGATTTGACTCAAGTTTCTAAAAGATCTTTAGTCATTTTCCTACAACTAGTTGTCTAGATTTTCTGTCTAGATACAAAGTTATTTCAATTTATACCAAACAATCTTCCTGTTTCCTCATAATTATGCAACAAGAAAGCAACTCCAGGAAAACCTTGGTAGGGTCATGCTTAAGGATATCGAAGAGTCGTAAGTAAAATGTGATGTCAAACAACTGATGCTACTGCAAATAACATTTATCCCAAGATCACCATCCTCAGAGGAGAAATATGCACCATACGAGTACAGCATTCTGGTGTGCAATTTTGAATAGAAATTCCAATGCACTTATGGTTGTAAGCTGCACACCATATAATCTCCATTACAACCTCTAAGAAAGGCAAGTATTGCTCTGTGTCTTTATATTAAAATTTAATGAAATATATACCATTGTAAATCAATTTCTCTATGGGGTAAATAAAAGTCGTTCTTACGTTGTTGTTTTTTTTTTTTTTTAAGTATTACAATCTAACGGTTTATTACAGCTTTCTAATGTTCTGTAGGTCTTTTTCTAACGATTAATTAGTACTGTAAAACCTCATCATTGCCAGAATGCTAAGGATCAATGCCTGTAAATGACTGCTACACTATAAGCTCCTCAGCGAGTTGAGAAAGTCTTTGAGTGAACAGGCCTGCTGGGATAATAACAGTGTGAAGTTGCTAGAGTCTGGATACGAGAGTTATAAACCGCATTATTATTATTATTATTATCATCAGTAATATTAGTATTATCATTATTGGTTTTGTAGTAGTTGTTGTTTTTGTTGTTTTGGTTATTTTTTTTTCAGCATATGATTTTATTCACCAAAGTAGATGAAGTTGCTCTTGCCAATGTATGTACAGTATATCTATCAGGTTCAAGGAGAGAACATTGAGAATGCGTAGTTGTGTTGTAACAGATTAACCCTCAAAGACCCATTGTGCCATATGTGGCACATGAGCTTGGTGTTTCCGTAACAAAACAAGATATGTGGAAATGACTGATCAAAGAACCAGCGTACAATGGCATATATTACTAAATAACAATTAAGAGTCTATATAGACATTATAAAAGTTAAGCTGAAGAGATGTAAACTACTTACTCAAGGCACAAAAGGAACTGGCTTTGTCATTATATTAACTTTTCTACTCTTGGGACTTAGAGGGTAAACATGAAGTCAATAGTAAGGCAAAGCAACGCCAGTAAACAGCAATGGAATGGGTTAGCTTATACAGTCAGTTCATTCTTCTGCAATTCACATTTAATCATATACGTCTGTATGCTTGTTGGAACCCCCATCATATCACGCCCATGTCTGTAATGTTATTATTATTATTATTATTGTTACTAGTAGTAGTAGTAGTATAAGTATTAGTATTGTTACTATCTCAAAGCTGATGACCTCGAAAATAGCACACATCAAGTGTTGTTCCAAGTCACTAGTCCAAGATCTGTAACTAGACTATACCCAAGAAATGTAGCACCTCACAAACTCGAACCGATGATCTGAGGTACGCTTTGCTTACTTCCTCCTGCACGCTAACCCACCGGTGAATGGGCGGAGCGCAGATATTCGTTAGAAAATCTAGAAATTCTTTAGTTATAATTATAATAATAATAATAATAATAATAATAATAATAATAATAATAATATTCATGCATTTTTGTGGTTCGTATCCAGGCTAATACTAATTCACTCGATTTCACACTATTATTACCCCAGCAGGCCAGATCGCCTTAAGATTTTTTCACATCTTTCATTGCCTATAGTCAGGTACCCATTTTGCAGACGGGTAGACTGAGGAAAATGTGGATGAAATGCTTTCCCAAGGTACTTACAACACGACCATGATCGGGAATCGAACCTACTACCTTTAGATCCTGAATCCAACGCCGCAACCATTCGGTCACACTGCTCCACAAGGAAAGTAGGAGCTCAGCAACAGTGGCGACCATCATGTCCAGTTTTATATTCTGTTAGTGAAACATTTTATCAATGGCCATGTGTTGATGGAAGATGTGACAAGAATCAACGGTGGTGTGTATATATATATATATATATATATATGCTAATGAAAGATGCGAAGACAAAGCAAACACTTCCCGCAAGTCAACGAATTGTTTTTGTTAGCTCTTCCGCATCATTGGCAACCGTTTTGGCTTTCTTAGACACTCACAGTTTGGTTGCTTAGAATCTTCGAGGGACCGTCCACGAAAAAAAATGGACCGCCTCTTTCGATCTCTGCAACTATTCCTGCTCGTAGGAAATACATGTAGCCCATGTTTTGGCCAAAGACATGCAAACAACTGCACACTCTTCTAAAAACGCGCATTTACATGTCGACCATGACAGATCGACAAACATGGCCTTTCGCCACCTTGACATCTCTCAAAACCTGGCCACCGCCTACAAACTCGCAGGCTCATCAACTAAAGCTGTGGCAATGATAACATTCTCAGGGGCGTCAGGTCTTGTCAAGGATTAAGGAGGGAGACATGTGATAGGCGAACCCAGTCTCGTCCAACTCATTAAACGGTACGAACTTCTTGATTGAAACTAACAAAAAAAAAGGCCTTAATTAGTCTGATCCCCATAGGTGAACAAAAGGCGGTACCAAATGTCATTCTACGAGCGGCCCCTTCAGAGTTCTAAGCGATGCAAGAATCAGTCTCTAAACGAATCAAGATGGCTGCGACTGATGTGGAAGAGCTAAAAAGAGTGCGGTGACTTGCAAGTGTCGTTTGCCTTTCTTATATCTTTATCCTATCTATCAACATGTCATATCGCCATTGATTCTTGCCACATTCACCTCCAACACACGGCCGTTGATATGTAAAACTTTTCACTAACAAATCTGAATCTTTAGATGGTGGCCGTCATTTTATCGAGCTCCAACTTCTGGTGTACCACAAAAAAAATCTAAATTTCGAACTAACGTCTGAAAAAAAAACAACAAATGTCAAAGGAGTTTTCCCACAATACTGACATCTCCAGGAGCATTGGATAAAGAACACGTGCCTCAGTAGGATCTGAAATGTCAAGCTCAGATAGTTACTGAGGCCATTTGGTATCCTGAACTCACTTGTTATACCCTCCCAGTGGAGACAGGAAGATACAAAATCTAACCTTAGGATAGATAAAATGCAATCTATGTCCATACGCAATAGGAGATTAGCTTCATTCCTTATAGGAATGCGCTCATTTTATTCAGGAGTCAAATACAAAGACATATAGACATAAAAATATTTCATCAGACCAAATATGCTGATATCGGAACCTAATGCAATATCAGAGAATACAAGAGAACTAAAATGATTATGTTGGGTTGTTTGTCTTTTTTTCGGGGTGAGAGTGATATTGTAATGAAAACTTTAGTTTAGGCCTACTTTACACAAATAATTGTGCTACTAAAATCAAGTATTCCGATTCCCTTGTGTCGTTTCTGTTGTTAAGTCTCGTCAATTTTAGTTGTGAGTTTGTATCCTGATACTGATCGCTTTATTGTAGTTTTTAAAATTTGTACTTAAGCTGATTTATAAACGTGTTGAACTTGTTAGAAATCAAACGTACGGTCCTTTCAACCACATTAGAACGTGTGACTTTATGAGTAAATGGGTAACATCTGGGTAAGTTTGGAGAAGCTGATACACGGGAAAAAAAACAACATTTTCTTATACTATTTATTAATACTCATGGACATGACCTGCTGCCAGTTTAAACAACTACATTTTGAGCCAGAATAGGCAGCTATATGAAACTTCGTACGCAGAATGACAGTAATCTACATACTTTTAGCTTTCGATGCGTAGCAATGACTTGAAATGGTGGAGAAGCCGCGTAAGTTTCATTTTCACTCGCTGAAAGATGTAGCACTCTATCACGATCGCACACCCACTCATCCACCCCATCACATGTCAATACCCAGCGACGCCTCTGCTTGTCTCCCATCGTCCAGCGCCCTAAGTGACAATAGGAGGTCCTGGAAAGATTTTTCCAGTGACAGCTAATGACCCCTGGAAAGAGATGTTCCTGTAAACGGCTATTGATTAGTGTGGCCAGGTCGACAAGAATTGTCACTAGCAAGAGATGGAATGAACGCACTGGAGGAAAAGCGAAAGAGGGGGTGGGAGAGGAGCGTGGGTGGACAAGACGAAGAATAATAGAGTGAAGACGGGTTGGAGTTTGTTGTTGTTGTTGTTGTTGTTGTTGTCCTCATTGTTTGCTGTTGTTGTCGTTGTCTTCATTGTTGTTGTTGTATTGTTGTGTTGTTGTTTTGTCGTCGTCGTCGTCGCCATCGTTGTTGTTGTTGTTGTTGCTGTTGTTGTTGTTCCTGTTGTTATTGTTTTGATCCCAAACTGTCGGGTTATTCACTCCTCCACAGCCAGTGCCAGATGTATGAATGTGCTGGTGTTCTGAAATTGTTTCAGCGAGTTTCAGTGTATTTTGTATTGTAGAGTTTGGAGGTAGTGATTCTTTTATTTTATTGATGAGTCTTGAGCATGAAAATAGAAGGTGTTCAGTTGTTTCATAAGGTACTTGGCAGTGTCTACAATATGACCCATTATTATGGTGGAGGTCTGGTCAGATGGAAGTTGACTTGTTCTTGCTGAGTCCTGAACTACAGTAGAATATCAGGCATTGATCCTGTTTGTATAGATAAAGATAATGATAAGGATAACTTTATTTGTCCACAAAGGGAAATTTGCCTTGCTACAGTGTGCTTACAAAACATAAATATCTGTGCAAACACACACGCTCCTCTCGCTTTCACACATACACACGCACATACTTACACACACACACCCACAAGCATCCACGAACACACACATATTATGTAATAATACATCCCCACTCACCCCCCCCCCCNCCCCCACACACACACATACACACACACAAACACACATAAACTGTTACTCTGTTACAATCAGATGTGGTTTAGGTTGTGGCAATTTCTACCGATCCCTTCACGCCCGATGTTAACATCTCAGAACGATCAGGCCGAGCAAGACCAATCAAATGTAACAGGGAGAGATACCGCCATTCATTCCTGCCATCAGTTCTTTTGCTATTATACGTATATCTCTGGACAAGGCGTGTGTGCATGTGCTTGTGTGTGTGTGTGTGTGTGTGTGTGTGTGTGTGTGTGTGTGTGTGTGAGTGTGTGGGTGGGTGGGAGTGTGGGTGGGTGAGTCGATTGGTGGTTGAGTTGGTATGTATGTGTGTTGGTCTGGGTTTAAGATATTAAGTTGCTAATCTGTGTATTATGTATAAAGGTAAACAAGACAATACACCTTTAAGCGCAATAAAATGGTATCTTCTCTTCTCTTATCTTATCTTATCTTATCTTATCTTATCTTATCATGANTGGCTGATGGATTATGACTGATGGCTAATGGCTATGGCTAACGGCTGATGGCCGGTGGCTGATAGTCTATACGTGAAGTGTGACACAGAGCGTCATAGGACTTAAAAGAGTTAATTTCAGTAAAATGATCCATTACAACTTAGCAAGTACCGTTGATGAAAGTGTTTTTCTTTGACTCACACTTGTAAACAGGAGAGAAATAACAACGGCAACAACAACAGCAATAAAAAACAACATAATAATAAAAAGAAGAAAAAGAAGAAGAAGAAGAACAACAACAACATAATAATAATAAAATAATGATAACAACAACAACAACATCAGCAACAACAACAACAACAACATCAAAAAGAAAAAACGATGAAGGAACAAAAAAAGCCATGGTGTAATTTCATGATAACTAATGACCACATGTGTCGTGGAACATCCCGACGGCAACCTAATGTCGGGGTTTAGAGATGCTTGGCTTAAAGTCCAGGTACTGATCTAATGTCATTAACACGTTCCTTGGCTGCCGCAGTGCACAGAGCTATTTTCGACCATCGACTTTAATATTAGGTCTAGTCTGTGTGGCTGGTGCCATGTGTGGCTGGTGTGCTGATGCCATAAGCGGGAATAAGAGTACATCCCACAGAAGTAATTGTGTCCGTTATATAATTATATGATGGGTATTGCTCTAGGTGTTTGTATTATTAATGAGATGTATAACACTGCATGCCATGTGTAAATTAATTTTTTTACCTAAAACATGGTCTCTGCACATTTTAGGAGTGTGACCCTGCAACAGTGACGCCCGTTGCAGTTTTGAAGCCGATAGGACGGTCACACTCTGGCTTTAAGAGTAGGAAAGCCGGAGTCTAGTCTTCTCTGATAAGGACGAAAAACTAGGAGGTCCCGTGTGCACGTTGCGCACGTTAAAAATCCCTTGGCAGTTTTAAAATCGTAAAAGCGGCCGCTGTCCGGACAAAATTGATAGGAAAATTCTACTAAAAAACGTTAACAGTAACCATGAGGGCGTAATATAGCCGTAATCGTGCTGACACGCCGTAAAACACAAACTCACTCACTCCTGTGGGGTAAATAAACGTTGTCGTTTTTTTATCAATTAAAAAATATTTTAGGTGAAGGTGTGGTTGCGTGTGAGGTCAGGCAATGTGTATGACCTGAAATGAAATTTAATGTTGAATGTGAAATGTAATTTATCGTCGAATGTATATCAATTGTGAACGGAATTTCCCTCGTGGATATTAAAGTTTATCTTATCTTATCTTATCTTATTACTAAGGTAACTTCGTCACTAATTACATTGTCCGTCTCTACCTATATTTCTGCACATCCATTCTGGATCAGTTGAGCTTGCTCAGCTGTTTTCACTACAACATGCGCATTGCATCCGGTCTCGTGGAAAAAAAAAAAACCTCTTTGATTTTGCTCCTGTCTCCTAAAATCTCCATGTGCTTTTCAAATATCCACTATCGCAACTTCCCGTTAACCTTCAATTTTGATAGATTGTAAGTGAGTGGTTTTTCTATTGTGAAGATAACTGTGAACTTTTCTGTATGTCACGTGTCTGGGCAGGTGCGAAGAGTGCTATTCTCGTTTGCTCTGTGGTGATCTCGCAAAAGTACTATTATTATTATTATTATTATTACTGTGTACACGTGTACAGCAACCAGGCCAATTTTTCATTTTATGACAGATCTTATCTTATCTTAACTCATCTTATCTTATGTTTACATAACATTCCCTGGCATAATAATAGGCAAATTTGAAACTCTGTGGCAACACGTGGGTACAATTTTATTATGGGCCACATTGTAAGCGACGATTCCAGTCCATACCAGTAGTTTCCTCTATCACCTGTACACTATCATGCTAATGTTCCTGTCAAAACTTCAAACCTCACCAGGCTACAGACAGGAGAGACATATTGAGATACTTCATTAAGCTGAATGTACTCCCACACTCCACATCTGAACGCTGGTTTTTCCGAACCGAATTTTACAAGTAAAATTACAATGCGTGAACCACTCTAAACAGTGATGATAGTTTTATACCTCCTTTGCTGATGACGGCGAAGACCGTCCTGTATTGTATCAAAAACTTGTATTTTGCCGTGATTCTGTAAAGCTTTCTACCTACTTGTTCATCTACACGTCTGAACAGTGATGGCAACGTGTATGCTACTGAAATAGATGTCAATCTACGTGATCACAGGGAAGCGAAATTCTACGATCCAGACTACACAGGAACTTTGCAAATCCCTGCCTACTGTTTCCAGGGTCCGCCGTCCCTTCTCCTATTTTTTTACCCCCGAACGTTACGGTAATGAAAATTGATAAGAAAAGGTCTAATATGTAAAAGATGAAAGCAAATCCGTCTACGTCATGAGAGTATCCACGGCCAAATAATATGTAGGCAGGCCTTGCCTTGGACGGAACTGTTCGGACAGCGCAGCTTTAACCACCAGTGCTCGTCAAATCATCATAATATATGTATCTGTCTATGTAACTGTCTGCCTTTCTCAATCTTTCTTTACCCCGACCTTTCCACTTGCTGCAGTGCACAGACATATTTTCAAACCAAAAATTATACATACCTGCCTAGGTTTGGAATCTAAAAAGTATATATATATATATATAATATTCTTTTCAGAAAAACATTACCTCAATAATAGGTCGCCTATCATAGCTGGCTAAAATTTAGTCTGTGTTTATTCCCAAGGTATTTAGATAGCACTTTTAAAATAATGTACATATAAACCTTATTTGAAGACAAGATTATTCTCGCTTAAATCTAAGTTCTCTTTGCTTTTTTTCTCGCTGTCCACTTTCCATTTTCCTTCTAAATGACGTCATTCTTCATTCAGAAGTTTACATTTTGGCCATTCTTCCCACCCTTACTCCCTATTCTCCCTCTTCCCCCCCCCCCNACACACACACACACACACACACACACACACACACACACACACACACACACACACACACACACACACACACACACACACACACACTTTTCCGGCGATAAGCGAGCATTGAAAATCATCATCGACATCAAAACATCTCGACCTAGATTTGGAACTGTCGTCGGAAGACTATCAGATTCCAAAGGTGCAGGCTACACGCTAGAAATAGACGAACTAGCAACAGGATGGCCATTAGGCCAAGCCAACAAGGCGCCATTTTGGGATACTGTGTGACGTCACGGCACAGCGCCGCCTCAGTAATACGAACACAAGGAAAATTAATGAGCTCTTGTTGCTTCCATTTCCTTTGTATGTGAATGCTGCACGCTAGGAATGGGTTTCTTTTCTTGTTGTCTGTCTGTCTCCCTTTCACTCTCTCTTTCTCTCTCTTTCTCGCTCTCCTCCTTTCTATCTCTCCTTTCTTTGCCAGGGAGACCACTGTTTCCAGAGAAAATGTCTCATTATAAATTTAAATGGGACTTCAGTGACTGTCATGTAGGCTTTCAAGAAGCCGCAACAGAAAGATTTACCAGACTATGTGATCGCTCTACTATTACTACTACTACAACTACTACTATTACTACTACTACTACTACTACTACTACTACTAATATAATAATAATAAATCATAACAATAATAACGTGCATTTTTATATAGCGGTTAAACCTAAGAGGGATCGAAGCATTTTATAGCCAAATGTACACATATCAATCACAAATGCACAGGTTCACAAACACACAAGCTTACACATTCCAGAACATGCACACAAACACATACACAATATTGTTCACTCACACTTACACACGCAGCACCCGTAGGTGTGTGCACTCAAAGAACAGGAGTCTCAAGCTCGGGGAAGTTGTGGGGTGGGGGAGGGGAGGGAAGGGAGGGGGACATGGATTACAGCCATTCGATACAAAATATCGTATACAGAGATTGTACTCCCAAATCTATATAATATAACGAGAACACTGCTTGATGTACAATATTACAAGCATAAACATGTATGAATCATCCTGAACATTGACGGCAACGTGTACGCTAGAGAAATAGATGTCAATCTACCTGATCGCATCCTATCTGGTTAAAAAAACAAAAAAAAGGAAGTGAAATTGTATGATCCTGCTGCGATTTAATCAATTGAAAACGCGAGGTGTCTCTCAGTGGGCAATATCAAATTGTAAAACGGAGCAAGACCTTTTTCTCAAGATAACACTTCCTGCTATGGATTGATGTTCAGGGCAAAATGGCTAAAGATATAATATCCAATCTGAAATTTCCCGATGAAGGTTTCTTTATAGCTAATCCCTCTGCCTCCTACCGTTTGCTTCTGGAGTCTCTAAAAACAAAGCATGCATTTGTGTGGTCTCCATGGGTCTTCGCCGTCATCAGCAAAGGAGGTATAAAACTATCAATATCTAGGCAAGAAAAGATTCTGAGACTGATGTGGAAGAGCACTGACTTACGGTTGGTGTTTACTATCATATATGTTTGCCTCATTCATTAGTATACATACCGCCGTTGATTCTTGACACATCCCCCGACACAAGGCCGTCGATCAGATGTTCCACTAAAAAATTAAAATTATAGATAGATGTACCATTTCGCCGAGCTCTTACTTCCCGTCTTCGCAAAAGATGTCACATTTCTAACAAACGTCTAGTAGGTGCGCCCACTTAGACGTTCCTGCCTTGACCAGTGTGCAGCAACCAAAACGTATCCAAATTATAGAGAAACAGGGAACACTTAGACCGAACGAGACCATAGAAGCTATTTTTCCACACCACATCTGTCTACTTCCATCAGGGATACAATATGCTTTCTAGGCTATATGTCAATTTGTGACGTCGATTCCTCTCCTCCGCCCCTTCCCTCCTCTCCCCTCCCTACACACACACGTCTATGTCAACTGAGCCGATTAGCCACGACTATGTAACAGTAAACTGAATCTCTATTCCTGTCAAGCTTTGACTTTAAATAAGACATGCTTACCTGGGGAACCCTACTACTATGCAAGGCACTGTCAGCTGAAAACACACTACAGCAATAGAGTGGACAAATGAATGCTGAATAACCTGAAGTCCCGCACTCGCTTTTCAGCACTTAGTTAAATGTACCGGAAATGCTTCCCTTTGACACGTCCACATGATTAAAGTAATGACATCCTTTTTTGTCTCTAGACGCCGCGTTCTCTATCGGTGGCTGAACCACGCAGTCGGTAAGTTTTATATATATATATATTGTATTGTGCGTGTGTGTTTTAATGTCCTTACGCATCTTTATTCGCGAACTTTTTCTATTGTTTTTACTTATAAATTTTTTTTTCAAGTTTCGCTTTAGCACGACAGCGGAACCGACATGAAAAAGGGATTGGTGGGGTGGGAGTTGGGTGGAAGGGATCTCACAGACATTTGATGTAACAACTGAACGCTGGACGCGAGAGAATGCCTTCAGCTTCCAACAAATATCCGAGCTTGAATATATTTTAAACAAATCTTCCTTCCATGGGGCTCATGCTTGCTTAAAACTTTGAAAAGCTTTGCCTTGATCAGATATTGTACCTAAAATCTGAAAACATTCTTGTTTATTTGTTTGTTTGTTTGTTTCTGTTTTCCATGTCTCTTCAGATTTCAGGAGCCTAACTGGCC
>JAWQUT010000522.1:455683-469151 GCA_033807755.1 Ellobium chinense | reverse complement strand
TCTTTCTCATTGTACAACTCGCATATACACAGTCCCTCTCGTTCTCTTTCGCCTATTCTTTCTCTCTCTCTCTCTCTATCTCTCTACTTGTTTCTGTTTCTCCCGCTCATGGTTTTACCTTTTAACATGACCTGCCTCGAACCCCAGCCTTCTAATTTTGTATAATATGAGTTGTGAATTGTTTTTGTAGGGCTTGAAAGTGTGTGAGGTTTGTTCTGTTCAGTACCTTGTCTGTTTAGTTAGTTGCAAATGTTCTCCTGATGAAGCCCCCACGGGCGAAAATTTGAGACAATAAACTCAAGATTAACCTGTTAATGCGGTTGTACCTTTTCTTATGGATATATATATATATATATATAAGAGTAGCGTAACTTTACGTCATTTTTTTATTTGATCTTTACTTTGTTGGGTAATTTGTTATTTGCAATTATCATCCTATCTCTCAGAATGTCTTCCCACGTTTTTTGGCAAAAATTGTCTAGAGGCATGCAGCAGTAACTGCCAGGATGAATTATGTCACCATGTGAATGGAAGCTGCTTTGCTTGTATACAAGGAAGACTTGGAAATGTCTGCGAACATGGTAAGCACAGTGGGAGGTTTGCGTCATGTAAGACAGTAAATAGGCGTACCTTCAAATAATTTGCCTCATGACTGACATCTACTAACAACGATGCGAGACGTTAGCCACACATGTAAATCGTACACATTGCTCCGTCTCAGGTGGTTTTCCTTTCTTATTTCAAATTTTTACAGGAATTTCCTTTACTGTAACTGTCGGAGGAACTATATACTAACTATCTGCAACGTTTGTATGCAGTTTGATAATGTGTATTTGTGAAATTCGGGAGATTTGGAGGGGGTGGGGACTCTTGACTACGAAGCGTGTGACTGAATTCAAATAACTGCAGTGTCTCATCATACCTTTCTTCTTCCACAGTTTACCTACGTCATTTTTACTGGTACTGACAGCAATTGTAATTTGTATGGGTAGAAACTACGTTTCCTTTCTGAACTAATAGAACTGACAATTCTACCACGCGTACAAATACATAAAATAAAATTGTAATACAACAACTAGCTATATTAAGTCCGTATCCAGGTATAAACTTCTGTCTTTCTTTGTCTGTATTTCATTGATCATATTATTGTTGTTTACATAATGGGTCTACTAGTTCCTATCGGTCAAGGTACATTGCAATGAATGCTGATAGATCTCACCCTTCAAGTGACTTCGTTGGCACAATATTCCAGAGAATATAAGAAGCTGAGGCATCATCAGCTGGCAGGAACCCGAAGACCCAATGTGATATCGTACTATATATTAACTTTTTAAGAATATAATGCAATATTGCTAGCCATTAGGCTTTCGATAAATTTGGATACGAATTGATCGGATTCCGAAGAGTTTGTTTTAACTCAGGTAATGCAAATGCTGTGATCATGTAATGAGGACTTTTGCTGCAAGTGACACATGGTCACGCTTTTTCACTTTTGCACAAATCATTTTATTGATGATCTGAGTTGTTTACATTATTACTATGACCTTTGTTCTATCCTCTTTTTTTCCTAGTAAGGCAAATGCAGAGTTTTGATTTGTCAAAATTTACAAGCTAAACCATATCTACCTCATTTTGTTTTGCTTTGAGCACCAGGTTGAGAGTGTTCAGTTTCTCAAACCTCAACAAATGACTTGGACAATGTGGAATCAATGTGACGACATTACATTACAGACTACCATACATGTCTATTTGCATTTTACTTCACAGATGTGTCAAGTACCTCATATCAGAATGATGATGACGATGATGATGGACCAGACATTCCCCTTGGTCTAATCGTTGGTGTGGCAGTTGCCGCTGCTATTTTTATTGGTGTGATTGTTGTAGGGATGCTGCTGTGGAGGTAATGTCAAAAACTCAATTTCAGTGCAATGTTAAATCATTTAACTTTAATGTTCCCTCCATCCACCGACTTTCTTTAGTGATCGTGGAAGGATACATACTATGATGTCAATTGAGCTCAAGTAAAATCAAAGAATTTCAGTTTGCATGTGACTAATCTAAGTAATATTTCGGATGGACTGTCGGCATTATCCAAATGTTCAGTGGGATTGCTGTGTCGCATGGAGAATTTAATATAGTGATATGAACACACCAAGGCAACGAACATAGTCTAATTGACAAGGTATGTTGCAGCTTGCGACTGGGAACTATTTTCAGCTTTGCGATTGTTATTGTTGCTGTTGTTGTTGTTGTTGTTGTTGTTGTTGTTGTTTTTGTTGTGGTCGTGGTGGTGATGATGATTAGGATGGTGGTGGTGGTGGTGATGATGTCGTTGTAGCTGTTGGTGTTGTTGCGGTAAGAAACATGGTACTGCGGAGTTATTAACATTACGATGCATAGCCTCAAGGGGCTAGAAAACCAGTAGTAAGAATTGGACAGGGAAAAAAAAGGAATGAGCATATTCAGCCCACATGAGACATTCTGACGATGTTTTTAGATTAAGACGGGTCTTCACGTATGTGTTTCAATATGAATTCTATCTGAATTATACTCTAAACATGATAACAGATGCACTTTCTTGTCTTGCCAGAAGAAGAAAAGCATTTCGACATAAGGGCGCAACTGAACGAGAGTACCAAAGTGAAGGGAATGCGACTTTGGATTCCAGCCAGGAAAATAATCGGGCAAGTTTGAATAATCACGACTTAGCAGGTATATCATGAACACACTTACTAGAGTTACATCTGTTTTTACTTGCTTCATTGGATGAAAAGTGTAAACTTTACTGTCATGTATACTTGGTATTTACATGTTCCCGATGTTTTAAAGATTAATTTGAACTAGATGGAACCGCATAAGGTGCAAAACCCATTTCAATGACGGACAAACACATGACATATCATGACTATGAATTCCATGGCAGTGTTCTCGATTACCCTATTTTTGGTTAAAAGAAAAACAACGGGTGTACACCATCAGGATTTTTCAGTAAAACATTAATCTGACCTTCCTTTTTTTGAGAAAATTGCCTGAAGCGTTGAATGGGTCTCCCTGTTGTTCTCAAACTCAGTCTTGACCTGGTATCCTTTAATCTAGATACTAAAGCTAACTATTGGTTTGTGGTACAGCAACTACGTAGCATAGTCATTGAATGTGTTTAATGTGACAGTCATCAATATGGATAGTTTTACGGAGTATTTTCTTCTGTACTGTCCTCATTAGGGGCCAAACCTCACGATCCTGGGGCATCAGAACTCACGACCAACAACACTTACTACAATGTCCTATCCAAGGATATCACGTCTACTAAGACCGCCGATTCAATGGGGGAACTTAGAACTTCCATCCAATCTCACGCACTTGTTGACTATCCTGGGACAGCTGCATGGCAACACGGTGAGCAAAGACCCGAAGACGAAGGATCTCATTATGAGAATGTTTCACAAGTACAACATCTGCAAGCAACCGAGGACGATAATGTGGACACTGATGGTTATGAATACATCCGGGATGTAACTTTGGCAAGAAAACCATATTATGCAAATTAACTTCAGAGTGAGCTGACATCAGCTCAAGATGATTATGCATACGCTGGACATTATGAATATATTGGAACAGCGAATGGACAAGAGTAGTCCTATGTACATGAAACACAACAGCAAAATGAGAGAGAAAAACATGACATCGAGTATGCCAACTATGGGTATGACTAAGATCAAGAATAGCTCATAAGTCGACGTGCCTTATGTGGTCTACAGAAGACAAGACTCCATAGAGATTTGCGAAACCCTAGTAGGTTCCTAAGTGCACACTTTGCAACAGAGCCGTAATGAGACATACGTTGTGATACCTAACAAAATGGTGCATAGTGTTAAAGAAAGTCGAATCAAAATTTAAATTGTCGGAACTTATGTCGTATCTCCATTTTGTATAGTATTAAACTGCAAGACTTCACTACGTCTTTAGGCCTTAGTGGAACTAGACGAATATTGATCTTTCGACATCAAATTGGCATTCTAAGTGGACATTGATAGGTCTTTTGGACAACAACGCACAACAGAGACATATATTTGCTCACTATGGGCTAGTCATACTCATCTTGGCTACATATGAACTCTTTGAGTATACATAATTCACTAAGATAGACGTATTTTTTTTTTGTTGTACAGTTGATATTCTCTCTGATTCTTAAGATGACAGCTATGATTATTTACCATGTTTATGGAATTTGATTAAATGTATAAATTTACATATTCCGGGAAGCTTGTAGTTCTGAGGTTTATTCCAATACCACATGTAATTTCTTGCCGTTTTTCACTATCTCCACAGCTTGTTACGCAAGTAGCGCTTACGCCCATAATGTTTCAAATCATGACTAACTTTTGCAATCGTATCACCAAGGTGTCAGAAGAAAGATGTAATGACGCACAGGCATACTAGACTGAATAACATTTGACTATTCATTATATTGTAATGCTCAACATGTGTGTATATTCCTATGTAAAATATTGCAACTACAACAACAACAACAACAGCAACAACAAAGAAGTCACTATATTATCGTCATCTTCACTGATTAACCAATAAGGCTACAAGGACACCACAGACCTAAAGTACCTACCAATAAAATTATTCTAGATCGCGTATTGTTTTATCATTTGAATTTGTTACCAAGACCAAAGGAAACACTATGCCCTTAGCACTTTACCTACAAAGCAAAATATTCATAATAACGATGTGTTCACTGTCCAGTCACAGGCCTTTGTTTCCCACATATATTTGTTTTGTACTTAGGGAGTCATAGAGGCTTTTAATCCCTCGAGGCCCATCGAATGCGTCTAGCAGCATGCTTATCATATAAAATATAGGACATCGGGTAGCCGTTATCATGTTATCAAGTATAAAATCACAAGGCCTCGTGAGCTGTATGTAGTGTCCTATCACTCTTCAGCCCACTCGTTCATATCAATAGCCATCAGCAAATAGTGTATGACGCACAAATTGCTTGTTTAGGGGGTTAGAACAAAAAAAATAAATGATGATAGAGTAGGACTCGAAATTCCAGAATCACTGATAAGTAAAGTTTATTATTTTCTGATTCTCACATGCACGAATGTATTATTATCACATCATTTCATTTTACATGTACTTCTCGATATTGATAAGCTTCTCTAATATGTTTACCTTTTTTGTTTTTAAAATGAATCCAATTATAACTGTATACATATGCTTTATTGTACATGCATTGCAAAGCGTTATACTCCGAAAAAAAGTAAATGTTTTGTTATTCTCTTTAAATGCATTTTTAGTATATTAATAATAATGCGTTTTAGACATCTCGTGTCCAGCCTGATGTCCGCTCACGCGACTTGGCACTATTATTATTCCAGCAGGCCAGGTCACTATAGGACGTCTCAACTCTCTGGAAAGTAAACAGCGCCCCTGCTATTTTCAAGCGCTGATCACGAGCATATTATTGTCA
The DNA here is from genome assembly GCA_033807755.1 of Ellobium chinense. Classification (NCBI taxonomy): domain Eukaryota; kingdom Metazoa; phylum Mollusca; class Gastropoda; order Ellobiida; family Ellobiidae; genus Ellobium; species Ellobium chinense. The sequence continues at coordinate 463,666 of JAWQUT010000522.1, read as the reverse complement.
ATATCTTTTACTGCCTATAGCCTATATCTCTAGTATACAAAAGGATAAAAAAAAAAGTAGTGCTTCAGGATTCTCTTGACGAGGAAGAAAAATGAAAAATGATAGAGTGCATAATAACATGCTTGACTTTTCCGTTCTCAAAATATTACAATTGACAGCTGATAATGACCTCCAATCGGAAAGCAAGGAGATTATTTGCTAAGCACCTTTTAAATTGATGGTAGTGGATTTTGTCAACATTGGTGTTCATCATGTTAGATACTTAAGCAACGTGGAGTTATCTACACGTTTAAGTGATAACGAAAAGTATATTCTTCCTATGAAATGCACTTTTCTCTTAAACACGCGTCATCATTTGATGTGCACAACTAAAATGCTAACATGGATGATGAAGAATGACACTGCTCCGAAAAATTGGAAAGTTTTTTTTTTTTTTCTTAATTCCACAATCTTGAGAGTTGTTTCTTTATTTTTAGTATATTTTTGAAAAGAATGATGATGATGATGATATTGGTGGTGGTGGTGGTGGTGGTGGTGGTGATATTAGTCACACATTGGATAACAGTAGTAATCGCCACAAAAAAACATGTTTTGTTGCTGATGTATGTGAGCTTCGGATTTCAATTACAACAATTACTTGTACCACTCCTCCTCCAATTCTTTTTCTACTCTTCTACTACTACCACAACTACAACTACTACTACTACTACTACTACCACTACTGCTACTATTTCTAACACTACTAACTGCCACCACAACACCACTACTACTACTACTGCTAATAACCTCTTCTTCTATCACCAAACTATTTAACTATGACCACCACCAATAAGCTTTCTTGCATGGATTATACTTACAACTAAATTCTTAATCACCACGATTATCAATACACGGCTGACTAAATGGGCGGACAAAACACGAACTTCTCCTCGGCGAGGCATAATTCGGATTCCAAGCAGGCAAACCAACTACTGACTACATTTTCATACATCATGGTCTCGTCCAGCTATTATTTCATCAGAGACGATCCCAGTATTGTGCTTGTATCGATTACGAACGCGCATTCGACTACGTGAAATGACATGCTCTTTGGTTTAAACGGCAGAAGCAAGGCGCCAGTAGTAAAGTAATTAAAGTAATAACAATATGTATGAGAGCCTAAAACTGTGTGTCAGAAATGTAGCAACACGATAAAGGGACTAGGAAGGCAAGGGAAGAAGACAGTATGAATATTTATGTTTTTTACAACACGGTGTGGCGTTTTACAGGGAGAGAGTGTCTCGCCCTTCTTATTGTCCATGTTTAATGGCATAGCTGACAGACTAGCTGGAAACACTAAGGTAGGTGTTTAGGGAGATATAATGCTTGTTAAACTATTGATCTTTGCGGACGACATGGTAGTGTTGAGCAAGAGTAGGACCGGTTTACAGGCAGGATTAAACTACATGCTTGGGTTGGGACTCACAGTAGATTCTAGTAAGATAATATGTCTGATTTTCAGGAAAAGGGGAAGGAGTTATAAAACTGATACTTGGTACTATAATGAGGAAAAAATAGAAATGGCAAAACATTTAAGTATTTGGGAGTGGTATTCTCGAGTTCAGGATCATTTTCACATTGTACTAAAGGGTTGAGAAATCAAGATTTAAGAAGATTTTTATCGTAAAGTCATACTGTGGGGAAAATCCTGAGATTACTCCAAGGATGAAATTAGACCTCTTAAATTGCATAGTTGTACAAGGATTAAATTATGGGGCAGAAGTTTTGGAGATACTAGAGAAGTTGCATTTAAATTACCTGAGTAGGTGTAAGGTCTACAACACCACATTTTTATGTTAATGGAGAATTGGGAGTTTATCCACTCCTCATAGCTAGGCAAGCTAAAATTATAAAGCACAGGTTTAACATTCTAAATAGTAAAGATGACAGCATAATTAGAAAAATGTATGAATGTCTTTTTATAGAAAATATTGTATAGGTTTGGGCTTCGGTTTGTATGGGATCAGCAAGGCGCACCTTGAGGTGCAGGAGCCAAACTGTAAAAAGCCTCTTTGAGTTATTTAATAACATTTCTCCTCGAAACACAGGCATGTTCCGAAAAGGCTAAGGCTAGTCTGCAGATCTGGTATCATCGCTGTGCTTAGATGATATACTGTTTATAGTTGGTGTCCTTTATTAAGATTTTTCACAGATGAAAAGGAATAACAAAATTTGGCCTCTTTTTGCAAATCACAGACCCACACAAATAACATCCGCTGAAGCCGTTGGGAAACACTGCCTCCAACAATTATTTTTTTAACAAATTCAAGACTCAATTTCACCACTTTTGAGGTGTGGTTTCATGTTATACGATACACAGATTGTGTAGAAATACAACAATTTATACTTTGCTACTATCGACTCTGATAATTTACTTTTTAATTTACCAGTTACACTTTTTCAACATTCAGAGAAAATATTGATTGAGGGATTGCTATGTTCAAAATTGGAGAACTAAAGTAGAGAATACTTGTAGTTATAGATCTTATAAAATGTAAAAAAATGAATTTTGTCTATGAATATTGTCTATCTTCAGTAGTTATTCAAGGGTTTAGAAGGTCAATATAACAATATAGGATTAGGCTCACACAATTTTATGATAGAACAAGGAAGGTGAGGAATACTTAAACTTAACCATAATAATCAAACGTGTAGGACTTGTAACGTGATAGAAAATGAGTACCACTGCATTGTAGCATGTACAAAATTTGAGCACATAAGACTGAAGTATTTCAGTTCTTAACAAAACCTAGTACGGCTAGCTTCCTCAATCATTTAAATTCAAGTAATTATAAAGGAACTCAGCAACGTAGCAATAGGATTCTATGATATTTTAAGAGAATACGAACAATTTAAGTGACACAAGTGTTAGTTCCCTTTCTGGCAGGGAGGTGGGGAGAGCTGTTGTTTTTTATTATATAAATGTGTCTAATCTCATGTTGTGAAAGTTGTAGCTGTTAACATTTATAACTGACTTATGTTTGAAATAATAGGTGACTGACAGTTTACTGTGTTGTGCGAAATTTCAAATCACAACATTCGTTAGGGCCAGCATGACAAGTCAGACTGAACGCCCCACAACCACTAGGCGGCATGGCGATGTGATGTGATATGTGCCTCACAAGTATTGTAGAACGCGACATGAAACTGATACAATCTGTCGACAAAAAATCCAGCTGCCAGCAACCACCAACGCCAAACGTCACCTATCGGCTCTGTTATTTCGCCTGACTCTGTTATTGCGCCTTATGAGAAGACAAAACTTCGGGTGTCTAGAATACTGTTCTGTAAGGACATTTATTTATGTACGACAGTCTTGTGATCCTTGTAAAATGGTGCAAGTAATAATCACTGCTGTTAGTGGTATGTATAATCACTATTTGTCTTAGGCGTGGCAGCTGGTAATACAGTCACTGTTTATCTGAATCATAGCTATCAGCCTTAATAGAGAGCAACCGTCCCGCTTGTGGCATTCTCCTCCTAATGACATATATCTGTCTAATTTGGGTTGTATACAGAAAGTGTGGGGCCAGATATTATCAGTATACATCGGAAAGTGATATGACATTATCAAAATGTTGATGATAATCGACATTGTTTTTTTCTGGATGTGGCTTAAGGTTAAAATGATAACTGTGTGTGTGTGTGTGTGTGTGGGGGGGGGNGGGGGGGGGGGGGGGGGTAGAGAAAATATTATACAACCAGAATTATAATTCGCGGGAGATAAACAACAACATAAACAACGTCTTGAGGTGAAAGCCACGTGGATGTATTTTGTTTTACTTTTTCCAACGGCTAATATGCCTACAAAATAGGTGAAAACACAGTGCTTCGTTCATAAAGCAAGTTAATCTATTTACGATACAAATTAAACGCCAACGATTCTCTAGCAAGATTTTTGTTTAGTCACTAACTCGTTTACTCGTATACAGTTGAGACAACATGCTTGTTTTGTTGAAATAACTACAGATGCTAAACACTTAATGCAAGTAACTTTTTGTATTTTTTGTTTTAAGTTGTTGTTATTGTTGTTGTTGTTGTTGTTGTTGTTGTTGTTGTTGTTGTTGTTGTTGTTGTTGTTGATAGCTTCAGTGTGTGTGCGTTATTGTGTCTATCCATTAACTGTATTCTTTAGAAGTCGGATACAAAGAAGTCTGTAGAAATAGGTATACATGCAAGGGATATAAAAATGGTTTAATATAGCAAGAAAATACACACATTTTAAGTATACGGTCAGCCGAGAAGTCCTTGAACAACTTTTACAGGGTTTTATAATAGCCAGTTTGGCGGTCGCCATAATATAGGCCTACATTTTTGAGAGCTTGCGCATTAACGATGGAATATGTTACCATTTTACCATTCAACTATCCATGTTGGACGCTACTAAAGGTGCATTAAAATTTAGCACCGATGCACTTATTTTCAATTCAATTCATTTATTACTGTCATTTATTAATGTAATACTAACGATGTGTAAGCTGTCATTTTTTTTTCCTTCCTCATAAGACTTAGAACAGCTGTGACATGAGAATGGGCTTTCTTAATCGCGTTATGAAATGGTCGCTATACTGACAAGTATACATTATAATATATTATAAGGAAGATGAACGTGTTTTCCTAACGCTCTGTTATCTCGACAGTTGGTAGTTGTGATATAAAATTAGCTTCAAACCCGGTACGACTGTATTATAATATTTTTCTTGATGTCGGTTTCTCTATGATAAATAGCATATCATGACATAGGCTGAGTTCTGACGTATATGATGGGGTGTTACATATTAGCTCGGCTCCAAAAAATGTTGCTATCATTTTTGTTTTTTAAATTTTAACTCGATTCAAATAGTAATATACCAATTATCGTAGAGGCTCAAGAAAAAAACAAAGCATCTACGGACTTCACAGTATCATAAGGAACAAGGCCTCAGCATGTGTACAATAATTTTATGGTATCTTTTTTTTTTCTCTTCATATTATATCACTTATGTGAAATAAGACGTTTTGTGTGACGTAGGTGAGATTGTCTACTTCCTGGTCAAACGTTCACTCGCTGGTACATTATCGACAGAGACGGGATTCATCTGCCCAATTCAACTGATATGAAAGCAACACTATGTCTTACGCCTAGTGTGTTTTGTGTAAACATTGATAAGATGCGGAATATCACAACACAGGTACGGGTCTGCTGGATAGAACGTAATGCAGATAACCCTAGTTTATGTCCTTAGCCATGTCATCAGTTAGAGACATTTTTACACAGAGAGTGAATCAGGAAGATTTATCATAACGGTGTGGTAGAAGAAGAGATGATCATAACGTTCATTGCAGCACTTCATTGGCTATAGTGATGGTAGTGGAACAACAGTAGCAATAGTGAGCGCCCTGTTGCATAAGTAGATATAATATATATTGTGTTATACGCTTAAGGAATACCCTTAATGGCCAGGCACGATTTCTGAGAATATTATGAGGAATAGTCGATTTTCAATCTTGCAAGGATTTTTTTGGCTTGCTTAAAATGTATAGATAAACCAATATAATTACAAATATTATCGGTTTCAGTGTTGTTTCTAGACAATCGTACAGACGACTTATGTTTCAGTGATATTACGATAACACGGTAGGTTTTAACGGTTGATAATTAATGATGGACTCTCTTACCATCGAAGGAATTCCATTAGTGGATCGGTGCTGAATGCATCATTACTAGCGTTTAACATACAGAGATACTGTTATTCCTACGATGATTAGAGATCCTATCGTTCACGCATGTGGAGTTTTCGCCATCGTGTTTCTTAATGGGAAGTGCTACCCATTCTCAAAGGTTACAAAGCAGATTACTTGGTGTGCAACTTGACGCCTTAAGTGCATTGATTTATCTATATACAATTGCACACCAAAGTGCTAAATGGTGCATGTTCCTCCCTGAAGGGGGGTGATCTCAGGATACCAGTTTTTTCGTTGCAGCAGCACTAGTTCTTTGACACCATATTTCACCAATGGCGTTTACATACCTGTATGCATGACCCTACCAAAGCTTTTCTAGAGTTTCTGTCTACACACAGGGGTATTCTAGTTTATACCAACGAGTGTTATTAATTCCTCATAATTATTCATGAGGATAGAATATTCAGAAAAGTCATGCGTATAGGTTTCTTAGAGATTGGGTTGAAATCTGGTGTAAAGCTGCTGCAAATGTCAGTTGTCCTGAGATCATCATCTTCAATAGAGAAGCATGCACTGTTCAGAACTTTGATGCGAAATTTTATGTAGAATTTCCAATGAATTTCTGGTGTCAGGTTGCACACCAAGTAATCTGCTTGGTAACCTTTTGTAATGGGTAGCACCTCCTCTTAACACAAAGCTTGCTAAAACGTTGCAAGTTTGCAAGCACTTCATTTATTTTTTGGTACATAAATCAGCAGTACGTGTGTGTACAATGATACTGAGGGAATAGTGCAAGTTAGTTTCAGTTATTGTGGTTTTACTAAATTTCGAAGAAAACAATAAAAAGCAAAAACGTCGGTTCATTCACTCGTGGAATCTATTATAACTAATAAATCTTATCTTAAATCTTCAACCTGCTGTATTACTTTGCAGACATTTTGGATAAACCTGAATTCAAATATTACTGACATAATAATATTTTTTCTCTATGGCTATTCATAATAGTATGGAACTTAAAATTCAAAATTTGTTTCATGTAAATTTTCAGATGTCACGTTCTTGCACGTATTTTCGAATGACAGTAGTGTTGGTCGGTGAAACAGATGTAGCATTATGGCATCTAATATGTAACTCTTCCATAAGAAAACAAATACAAATTTAATGTTGGCTTTAACATAATTATGTAGACACATACCACAGTATACATGAAACGACCAATTACTTTGCAGTTTATTCTATTACGGACAATATTAGACTAGTGATCATAGTGTGTGTGTGTGGAGGGNGGGGGGGGGGGGGGGGGACCAGCGACGATTAGAAGAGGCACCGTGGATCCTTCTCTCTGATCGGTGACTTGAAATGTATTAATATGTTATTCAATGAAATGATTAACAATACTGATACTTGCTGTTTGTTTCAAAACTGCAATCACAATTGCTCCATCTATGGGACAACGATATGGAAACGTTACGGCATTAGGCTTAGGATCTAAAGGTCATAAGTTTGAATTCTGGCTAAGATCATGTTGTACGTGATTTGTGAAGGTATTTCATTCATATTATTCTCAATCCTGAAATGGATATCTAGCTGTAGGAGATGAAAGATATTGTCGGAATGCTGGTGGTGATCAGCGCTTGTAAATGGCAACAACGCTAATATTTCCTAAGGAGTTGAAAACGTCTAAGGATGATCAAGCCTGCTAGGGTAATAAACGTACGAAGTTGCATGAACGGGCATTAACCTGGACACGTAGCTTGTAAACATCAATATTATTCGTATAACGACAATGGGCGGCCTCTTTCTCATTGCCAGCTGTATAGAAATCAAGGGAAGCCACTTCACTAGTCCTTGATTCTTTCATGCAATACTTGTCATTATGTGGACCTACCTGATACTGATTATACTGACCTCCACATTACTGTTCTTTCCTTCAAGATCTCATGGTAAGTAAAAACATATGTGTGTGTGGATAGTTAGGATAAGTTTCAAAATACAGCCTTCTTCGTTCAATAGCACACATTTCAGATATAAGAGTACTATCCTTTTTATTACAGAGACATCAAATATTTGTATTTTTCGATGTCGATGCCCTGGATATTGTGCATTTAAGTTAAAGCTGAACTGACTAGGTATATCAAATTGTCAGTTTTGTTATCAATTCATCAATAATGGTTGGATGGATGGATGGATGGATGGATGGATGGATGGATGGATGGATGGGTGGATTTTTGCATTTTTTCTTTATTTTTTCTTTTTTTTTTTTAAAAACCTAGACAAATG
>JAWQUT010000522.1:450683-453183 GCA_033807755.1 Ellobium chinense | reverse complement strand
CTAGATGTGTGTGTGTGTGTGTGTGTGTGTGTGTGTGTGTGTGTGTGTGTGTGTGTGTGTGTGTGTGTGTGTGTGTGTTTTCCACACATTATAGCACTGACCTTCAGTTTTCCGGCCAATTTCATAGCTCATATCGGAATGCTTCTCCAGTGGTTGACACAGAAAAAGGGTTGAGGAAGAGAAGCAAACGTGGGATAGTTCCTAAACATTATTCTCATTATCTAGGATCTCTGTCGTGTGTCCTTTCTCCTTTCTAATCCGGATCCTAACCCTAAATCGAAGTCTAGGCGGGGAAAGTCTTATGATAGTACGTATGAAGGAAGCCAAACAGTCAGATGTACACTGTGTCAGTGTCAGGCAGCTTAAACGTGGACACACTCGTCAAAAATAATGTTCTGTTTTCCAGTAAGTTTTTCTCTCTGAAAAGTATCTGTGGTGCATATCGAGACAATCTGGCGAAAAAAAAAGAGCACCTTTCTGTTACTGGATGCGTGTGTAATACGATGCAATAAAAACAGCTGGGGTGACTGGGATTTGCCCTTTATGTCTAGAGTTACCCCCCCCCCCCCCNCCCCCCCTCTTCCCATTCCCCGAACAACAGCGGCTTGTGGCAAAAGTGCTGACGTCACAGAAGTTCCAGCAACTACAGACATCTTTTCTTGGCTATGTATTATTCAGCTTTCAATGAAGGTTTTGGTCATCCAAATTTAAAAGTAAAGTTTACCGTATATGCCAGGTAACGTATCTGCATACCTCAACACGATTTTGCTTGACACAGTGTACAGTAGAATTAAAAGATTCATACCGAACGCAATGCCAGTGTCAGGCACCTCAGGCATGCATAGGGTTAAAGGAAGACGTCACCGTCCTACAGACCATATTAAATCATACGATACCCTAGTATTCCAGAAAAAACAAATATTCAAGTGTCTGTCACAATGATATAACGCCTCTGCTGACCACTGGGTTACATTATCCAAAGTCCGAATTGTTACAATCACTGCGCGCGTGGCGGCCATAATTACGTCAAATACGTTCTTGCCACATGGCCAAGCTGTCTAGGCAGTGTTCTCCGAACGGGCGATAGCATGTTGGTATGAATGTTTTAATTCCTTTGCGAACAGTAGATGTGCAAAACAAAATCATGCTGAGGCAATAAAAATGCAGAATACCTTTTCTGGCCTACACTATCAAACTTTACGTTTGAATTTGGAATACCAAAACCTGAAAAATACATTGTTAGGTAAAGGTGTCTGTAGCTGAGTTTACGCACGTCGATCGCGATGGCAGAAGAGATGGCGGGCTGTATATATACGCATCCCTCAGCAGCTGTAGATCTACGTAGCAAACTATCGTGAGGGATTGCCTTGTGGGGCAACGCTCCTTTTAAACTGACGTATATATACCAAAGAGGGCGTGAAGACATCCAATAAGCATGTCCGTAGAACAGACCATGGTGATAAATGTGTGATGTAACCGACAGCCGTTTTAAGCACTCCTCTATCACATCCAGAAACACACGTTTTGTACTTTAATTTTGTTAGATTAATCAAATCACATTATTATGACAGAAAGTCTTTCAGAGCAATGCTGTTTGTGGATTACCCTGCATTTAGTTATGGCATATCACATGAACTGGATATAATTTATCAGAAATAATTTCAGCAGATCTCTAACTCGTTATTAATACACTGTTTAGAGCTATCAATCATATAAAGCACTAAATTAGAGATTCCTAATCTCTGTTTTTTTATTATTGTACAGTTTCACCTGATAGTCTCCAGGTGTCTTTCAAAACAGCAAGCATGTCCACCGCCATCTGTACCAATCGAAGGTATGCTCACATTAACAGTAGAACAGTGGACATCCAGTGTGACCTGAATGTGACAGTCCAAGAAGTGACCCTCTCAGGGGATGGAGTAAAGTCTCTCTGTTCACTTTACGTCAGTGGAGGTATGTTGACATTATGAACTTCTCTTAACACTGAGCAAAGTTTTAGGGATACTAAATTAATACCACCCATGACTGCCAGTTAAGAAAAGCTGCTGTGTCCCTTAAATAAAACAATTTATCAGATAACCCGTGTTGTCAATATTTTGTTAAGTATCTGTCTTAAATGCAATCGAATACACTGAATATGGAAATGCTTTTTAGAAGCTGTGTTTGGGGCGTCCTTTGAATTTCACAATGATAAGCATGTTGGGGTGTATTTGTCCTACAGTACTGTTTTCTACCCATGCGCCAACCCAGCTATTGAAATATAATGTCTTCCCTAGATACATGAAACTTGAATATTGAAATAGGCTGGCTGAACTCTTCGGTGCCATCCAATATCATGCTAACCATGGTTAAAAAAACAAAGTACCATACGTTGTCGATATTTTCTCCATGTTTGTGCCTCTCTATATATATAAAATATGGTCCACTGAGTTAAAAACACATTTCTAAAACAACAATAACAACAACAACAACAACAACAACAACAACAACTCCTCTATCC
>JAWQUT010000522.1:436508-450662 GCA_033807755.1 Ellobium chinense | reverse complement strand
CCCACCCACTAACTGATGACACAATTTCAACACTCTACACAACCGATCATCGTTTTGGCAACACAAGCACTACACACTATTTTTCCACGATGCGTTATATAGCCATACCGTCGGCACTAGATCTTGTACAGCATTGAGAAGATATTATAAACATAATCATGTCGATTTAGAAGGTGAAAAAAAGTCACTCCTTACTAAATAACACGTCTATTCTTAAAAGACATTGCGGCGGGAGTAGGATGTGGGGGTTTAATAGGAGTATCGTATATATACATATCATAATATAGACAGACAGACAGACAGACAGATAGATAGATAGATAGACAGACAGACAGACAGACAGACAGACAGACAGACAGACAGACAGACAGACAGACAGACAGATAGATAGATAGATAGATAGATAGATAGATAGATAGATAGATAGATAGATAGATAGATAGATAGATAGATTGCAAAAGCATTATAGAAGAGTTGAGAAAGCAAGGGCCTTACTAGTTAATAGACTCAATAAAGCGTTCTCACACACGTAAATGTATTAAAGCACAAAAGAAATAAACTCTACTCTATAAATTGTTAGCAGCTTAACTGGTGGGAGTTGTGCGAAATACAGTGCATGCCTTTAAAAAAATAATGTGGCACAAAAATTATGACATGACATATTGTCTACCACAGGTCGAAATGTTGCCTTGAAGCAAACCACTACTCAGTCAACTACATACGACATCTGGTATTCTTACAAAGCTGTGGATGGCACAGCTAGGAGCACGAGTAATCCAGCCACCTTTTGCAGCAGCACTAACGAGTCTTCTAGTTTTACACAAAGCTGGACTATAACACTATCACGTTCACGACTTGTGAACAGATATGTTCTGTACAACAGGATTGACAGCGGAGGGGGTAAGTATAAAAAGCGCTGTAAATATTACTCCTCCCTTATAGAACAGTTGCAGTCATTCCAGTTGGGCACATAACATTAGTTGGAATAACAGTACCAGTGGTGCTAGGAGTAAAAAAGGCTGAAGTAATAGTCGTAACTGTTATATCTGTGGTTTATGTAGAAGTGCCCTTAGCATAATCTCAGAAACTGTGGCATCAGTAGTGGTTTTAGTGATGAGAAAAGAAGGAAACGGACCCGCAGAAAATGCAATGAAAAAGATGAAAGAAATTAGCAAAATATGTATATTCATCAAGCAAAGAAAGGTGTCGATAAAGAACAGTGATGGCATTAAACAGACAAGCAAGCAAAACTATGCTAAACACATTGTTGTCGATACTGTCTAACAGTAACTTTGTTTCTACAGTATATGCATTCAGACTACAGAAATTCACTATCAGGAGTCTAAATGAGAATGGAGCACTGGTTTTTAACTACACAGACCCAGGCACCATTCAAGACGTATACACTGTTCCATCAGTACCCGTGGGATCACCTGTTTTGCTTGTCCAAATCTATGCAAACGACCCAGATTCAAAGAACACATCCATTCTCACTCTATGTGAGTTCGAAATGTACAGCGGTAAGTCATTAGTAAGTTGAACACTGGTGTTTCTTAAGCAAGACAATGAATTAGTAAGGACTCAGTTGTTTCAATCATCATACTGCAGTAGTTGTTGTGTGTCACCTTTTGGGTTGTTTGGTTGCTTCACGTCATGGAGTCAGTTGTTGTTACCAGACTTTTGCTAAATGAGTAGTTTTATATATACTAGCGATCTTTAAAAATGCATCGAACGTGTGAGTTGTTTTCAATGGGTAAATGTGTACGCAGGTGAGCGATTTTCATACCCGGTATGCGTGCAAGTGTTACTGTTCTGTTTTTGACATGTTTTTTGATGAGTTGATACTCACTAAACAATAACGAGTCCCACGTGGAAATCATTGATGTGATACTTACTGGCTCTTTAAAAGGTCAGATCACCGTGAAATTGGGTACACACATTAAGCAAGTTTCTGTGATCAAACCGCCAGTGTCCGTTTTCATTATAAATGTTATTTTTTTTAGTTCTTTTATCATGCCGCGATTGTCATCTCAAGAACAATGGCAAGCGGTTGGAATTCTAAGGAGTGGAATGACCACCAGGGAAGCTGCAAGGCATTTTAATTGTAACCAATCCACCACTGTGGGGCTGAATCAGGGAGGTCAGGCGACAGGAACCACCAATGATCACCATAGGCCCAGACAACCACGTATAATAACACCTACACAAGATCGCCTGATAAGACTTTCACAATTACGGAATCGCTTCCAGTCGGCAGTCCGGACAGCCGCTCAAACTCCTGGATCCCGGGGACCTGTCAGCGCACATAATGTACGTCGTAGACGTCATGCCAATGACAGTTATTTTATTTAGCCGCTGGCCTACTACACAGACGTCCTCTCATTGGCCACGTCATTACTAGGCATCACTTGACTAACAGATTGATGAGGGCTCAACGAAATATTCGTCATCCGAGAGCAGACTGGAGATCGACGCTGTTTTCTGATGAGAGCCATTTTAATGTCTCCTTTGCAGACAGAAGAGTTCGCGTCTGGCGTCGTACAGGGAAACGATTCGCCAATGCCTGTGTGATGAAGCACGAGAGGTACAGAGGGGGAAGTGTACATGTGTGGGATGGATTCTCCTATGACCATCGTACTTCCCTTCATGTATTCAGAGTGAATGTTACCGCAGACGTTTAAATCGATCAAGTGCTGAAACCTATTATAGTGCCATTTTTCCAGAATCATGGGAATCTGCTGATCTTTCAGCATGATAACGCGAGGCCTCACACAGCCAACATAACAGCCCAGCAACCCTTTCATGTAATGGACTGGCCTGCAAACTCGCCTGACATGAACCTGATCGAGCACGCATGGGATGAACTTAATCGAAGGGCTCGCCAGCATGTTATCAACGATGTGAACGACTTGGAGCGTGCTGTCATTGCAGAATGGAATGCCATACCTCAAAGATTTTTTGAGACACTCTGCAACAGTATGTTACTCCGATGCCAAGCTTGTATTGACGCTCGTGGGGGTCACACCCCATATTGGTGATGGCTACACCTTCATTCCAATGAGTGGAACTTTGGTTATCACACCCTAGGGGCGATGACTCCTTGCCAACAGGTCCTGAATAATTTCATTTTTGGAAATGCAGCGAATTCAATTCAGTAAATGCATAAGGAATTTAAAGCTATGAGTATTTCTAGGCACCTTCATTGTTGCTTAATGAGTTATGCTGTTCATACGAAGTGATGCGTTTTTAATGATCGCTAGTATAGTTACATTAAATTCATGAAGCTTCTCATTATGATCCATTTTTTCTCTCTCTTTCTCTGTCTCTGTCTCTGTCTCTGTCTCTCTCTCTCTCTCTCTCTTTCTCTCTCTCTCTCCCTCTCTCTCTGTGTCTCTTTCTCTCACACACACTCTCTCTCTCTCTCTCTTTCTCTCTCTCTCTCTCTCTCTTGTTTGAACCATTTGCCTAAAATATCTTAACAATGAATAAGAGAGACGACAAAATGCTCAGGGGACGTAATGTTCGTTGACCCAATCCGGTGGCTTAACACCTTAACTCTTAAGACAGGTACTCATACTGTGGCCGAGTGAAAGGGATAAGAGGAAACGTTAATTTGAAATTCTTCACTGTTGCGAAGATTACCCCGCTCTGTGGTTTTGCTCTGAGTGAGCAACACGTATTTTGTGTTTCCACTTGATTATTTGTTTACGTGTTTGTTTATATTTTGTTTGTTTGTAGAGGGGATGGGAGCTGGTTCCATGATAATAAGGAAAACACCGTGCAGAATATTAGATATTGTCTTTACATTGCACGTGCGATAGATTCTTTCATATCGACCCCAAATATTCTCTAATTTACGATGTACCGGTAAACTAATATCAGGCATGTCCCCTATATACAGCAATCAGTCTATGCTTATCGGCAAACTTCTGTTTTTCTCAAGTAAAAAAGACACCTGCTACACAGCCACAAGTCAAAGACTACCATAAACGTATCCTTTATTCACTTTGTTCTTGTCCTTCACAGAATGTCCTCCGAAGTCATATCAGTTTGATTGCTCACAACCATGCAGCGATAACTGTCAGGATAGTATGTGTCACCATGCCAATGGTCATTGTTACGCTTGTTACCCAGGCAAAATTGGAGATTTCTGTAACCTCGGTAAGTAAACATTAGATTGACATAGAAATTACGGTAGAGAAGTAAGTCTGCACTGTAAAACATAGATTATCTTTCCAAAGAAAGTAATACTGTTAATAACGTAACAACCCATGTATGTATTTATACATTAAAGCGTTAGCTGTGCCATCCCATTGTTAATGTCGAGAGGCCAGCCATACATGTATATAATTATGTATATATGTTGCCTCGACTCAGGTGGCTTTCCTTTTATATGTCAAAATTAAAATGCATTTCTATCCTTTACTGTTTCTTTCGAAAGGACAGCAAACTAAAAATCCGCGAGGTTTGTATGGTGTATGAAATGTTTTACTGGTCTAGTGAAATTAAGAAGAGAGGAAGCGCTTCGCTGTGAAGCGTTCGACTCAATTCAAAAACCTGCAGTGTCTCATCAGTCCTGCCCTCTCCTTTATTTTCGTTAGTTACAAAGAAATCAGACGACAGTACAAGTACAATCACTTTATTCTATATCTAGACTGTCCAGCAGGTTACTATGGCCACGAATGCACAGCTGTCTGTAACCGAACGTGTGGAGAAGGCAAGAGCTGTCATGGGGAGAACGGACAATGCTCTCACGGTTGCCAGCCTGGTTATAAAGGACTTTGGTGTGAAGAGGGTAAGTGAAAAAGACTCGAAAGGATTGTATACCGGCTTAGTAAGTTTTCTCTGATATACAAAATGTATATTTACTACTTCACTACATGCCCCTATTATTAATAACAATCACTAGAATTTCTTGTAGTAGAAACCTCCGTGGTAAAATGGTCGATTTATTACTAATTGGGATTTCTGTTGGTAGAAACCACAGTTTACCTACGTCATTTCTACTGGAAGAGACAGCAGTTGTGATTTGTATAGGTAGAAACAACAATTCCCCTCTGGACTAATAGAATTGACAATTCTACCAAACTATTCTCTCCACGCGTACAAATGCATACAAATATAATTCTAATACAACAACTAACTATATTAAGTCCGTATCCAGGTATAAGCTTTGTCTTTCTTTGTCTGTATTTCCTTGATCATGAGATTGCCCTCTAAGGGTCATAATTAGATGTATTCATCCACATTATTGCTGTTTACAGAATGGGTCTACAGGTTCCTTCTGGCCAAGCTACATTGGAATGAAACGTTGCATGCTGATAGATCTCAGCCTTGAAGTGACTTCGTTGGCACAATATTCCAAAAAATATAAGAAGCTGAGGCATCATCAGCTGGCAGGAACCCGAAGACCTAATGTGATATCGACCTATATATTACATTTTAAGAATATACTGCAATATTGCTAGCCATTAAACTTTCTATAAATTTGGATACGAATTGATAGAGTTCAGAAGAGTTTGTTTTAACTCAGATAATGCATATGCTGTGATCATATAATGATGACTTTTACTGTAGCTGGTGACACATGGTCACGCTTTTTCACTTTTTGCAGAAGTTATTTTATTGAAGATCTAAGTTGTTTACATTATTACTATGATCTTTTATCCATCCTCGTTTTTTCCTAGTAAGGCAAATGTAGGGTTTTGATTTGTCAAAATTTACAAGCTAAATCACATCTACCTCATTTTGTTTTGCTTTTAGCAACAGGTTGAGAGTCTTCAGTTTCGCAAACCTCAACAAATGACTTAGACAATGTGGAATCAACGTGACGACATGACATTGCAGACTTTCATACATTTCTATTTGCATTTTACTTCACAGTTTTGTCAAGTGTATCTGATCAGAATGATGATGACGATGGACTAGATATTCCCCTTGGTCTGATCGTTGGTGTGACAGTTGCCGCAGTTTGTCTTATTGCTGTGGTTGTTGTAGGGATGCTGCTGTGGAGGTAATGTCAAAAACTCTATTTCAGTGCAATGTTATATCATTTATCTTTAATGTTCCATCCATCCATCGGCTTTCTTTAAAGATCGTGGAAGGATACATATTATGATGTCACCTGAGCTCAAGTAAAATCAAAGAATTTCAGTTTGCATGTGACTAATCTAAGTAATATTTCGGATGGACTGTCGGCATTATCCAAATGTTCAGTGGGATTGCTGTGTCGCATGGAGAATTTAATATAGTGATATGAACACACCAAGGCAACGAACATAGTCTAATTGACAAGGTATGTTGCAGCTTGCGACTGGGAACTATTTTCAGCTTTGCGATTGTTATTGTTGTTGTTTTTGTTTTGTTGTGGTCGTGGTGGTGATGATGATTGGGATGGTGGTGGTGGTGATGTCGTTGTAGCTGTTGTTGTTGTTGTGACAAGAAACATGGTACTGCGGAGTTATTAACATTACGATGCATAGCCTCAAGGGGCTAGAAAACCAGTAGTAAGAATTGAATCCATATGGACAGGGCAAAAAAAAAAAAAAGGGAATGAGCATATTCAGCCCATATGACACATTCTGACGACGTTTTTTGAGATTATGACGGGTCTTCACGTATGTGTTTCAATATGAATTCTATTTGAATTATACTCTAAACATGATAACAGATGCACTTTCTTATCTTGGCAGAAGAAGACAAGCATGTCGACATAAGGGCGCAACTGAACGAGAGTACCAAAGTGAAGGGAATGCGACTTTAGATTCCAACCAGGAAAATAACCGGGCAAGTTTGAATGATCACGACTTAGCAGGTATATCATAAACACACTTACTAGAGTTACATCTGTTTTACTTGCTTCACTGGATGAAAAGTGTAAACGTTACTATCATGTATACTCGGTATTTGCATGTTCCCGATGTTTTAAAGATTAATTTCAACTAGATGGAACCGCATAAGATGCAAAACCCATTCCAATGAGGGACAAACACATGACATATCATGACTATGAATTCCATGGCAGTGTTCTCGATTACCCTATTTTTGGTTAAAAGAAAAACAACGGGTGTACACCATCAGGATTTTTCAGTAAAACATTAATCTGACCTTCCTTGTTTGAGTAAATTGCCTGAAGCGTTGAATGAGTCTCCCTGTTGTTCTCAAACTCAGTCTTGACCTGGTATCCTTTAATCTAGACACTAAGAGCTAACTATTGGTTTGCGGTACAGCAACTACGTGGCATAGTCATTGAATGTGTATAATGTGACGGTCATCAATATGAATATTTTTACGGAGTATTTTCTTCTGTACTGTCCTCATTAGGGGCCAAACCTCACGATCCTGGGACATCAGAACTCACGACCAACAACACTTACTACAATGTCCTATCCAAGGATATCACGCCTACTAAGACCGCCGATTCAATGGGGGAACTTAGAACTTCCATCCAATCTCATGCACTTGTTGACTATCCTGGGACAGCTGCATGGCAACACGGTGAGCAAAGATCCGAAGACGAAGGATCTCATTATGAGAATGTTTCACAAGTACAACATCTGCAAGCAACTGANGGATGGACTGTCGGCATTATCCAAATGTTCAGTGGGATTGCTGTGTCGCATGGAGAATTTAATATAGTGATATGAACACACCAAGGCAACGAACATAGTCTAATTGACAAGGTATGTTGCAGCTTGCGACTGGGAACTATTTTCAGCTTTGCGATTGTTATTGTTGTTGTTTTTGTTTTGTTGTGGTCGTGGTGGTGATGATGATTGGGATGGTGGTGGTGGTGATGTCGTTGTAGCTGTTGTTGTTGTTGTGACAAGAAACATGGTACTGCGGAGTTATTAACATTACGATGCATAGCCTCAAGGGGCTAGAAAACCAGTAGTAAGAATTGAATCCATATGGACAGGGCAAAAAAAAAAAAAAGGGAATGAGCATATTCAGCCCATATGACACATTCTGACGACGTTTTTTGAGATTATGACGGGTCTTCACGTATGTGTTTCAATATGAATTCTATTTGAATTATACTCTAAACATGATAACAGATGCACTTTCTTATCTTGGCAGAAGAAGACAAGCATGTCGACATAAGGGCGCAACTGAACGAGAGTACCAAAGTGAAGGGAATGCGACTTTAGATTCCAACCAGGAAAATAACCGGGCAAGTTTGAATGATCACGACTTAGCAGGTATATCATGAACACACTTACTAGAGTTACATCTGTTTTTACTTGCTTCACTGGATGAAAAGTGTAAACGTTACTATCATGTATACTCGGTATTTGCATGTTCCCGATGTTTTAAAGATTAATTTCAACTAGATGGAACCGCATAAGATGCAAAACCCATTCCAATGAGGGACAAACACATGACATATCATGACTATGAATTCCATGGCAGTGTTCTCGATTACCCTATTTTTGGTTAAAAGAAAAACAACGGGTGTACACCATCAGGATTTTTCAGTAAAACATTAATCTGACCTTCCTTGTTTGAGTAAATTGCCTGAAGCGTTGAATGAATCTCCCTGTTGTTCTCAAACTCAGTCTTGACCTGGTATCCTTTAATCTAGACACTAAAAGCTAACTATTGGTTTGCGGTACAGCAACTACGTAGCATAGTCATTGAATGTGTTTAATGTGACAGTCATCAATATGAATAGTTTTACGGAGTATTTTCTTCTGTACTGTCCTCATTAGGGGCCAAACCTCACGATCCTGGGACATCAGAACTCATGACCAACAACACTTACTACAATGTCCTATCCAAGGATATCACGCCTACTAAGACCGCCGATTCAATGGGGGAACTTAGAACTTCCATCCAATCTCACGCACTTGTTGACTATCCTGGGACAGCTGCACGGCAACACGGTGAGCAAAGATCCGAAGACGAAGGATCTCATTATGACAATGTTTCACAAGTTCAACATCTGCAAGCAACTGAGGGCGATAATGTGGACACTGATGGTTATGAATACATCTGGGATGTAACTTTGGCAAGAAAACTATATAATGCAAATTAACTTCAGAGTGAGCTGACATCAGCTCAAGATGATTATGCATACGCTGGACATTATGAATATATTAGAATAGCGAATGGACAAGAGTAGCCCTATGTACATGAAACACAACAGCAAAATGAGAGAGAAAAACATGACATCGAGTATGCCAACTATGGGTATGACTAAGATGAAAAATAGCTCATTATATTAAGTTGACGTTCCTTATGTGGTCTACAGAAGACAATATTCCATAGAGATTTGCGAAACCCTAGTAGGTTCCTAATTGCACACTTTGCAACGGAGCCGTAATAATCCATAGGTTGTGATAACTAACAAAACGGTGCATGGTGTTAACGATTTTCGAATCAAAATTTAAGTCATTGGAACTTATGTCTTATCTCTATTTATTGTGTAGTATTAAAGTACAAGAATTCACTACTTCTTCAGGACTAAGTAGAACTAGACGAACATTGATCTTTCGACATTAAATTGGCATTATTGGGTGAATATTAATAGGCATTTTGGACAACAAAGCACAACAGAGATATATATTTGCACACTATGGGCTAGTCATGCTCGTCTTGGCTACATATGAACTCTTTGAGTGTCCATAATTCACTAAGATAGATATACTTTTTTGTTGTACAGTTGACATTCTCTCTGATTCTTACGATGGCAGCAATGATTATATTCCATGTTTACGGAATTTCATAAATTTATACAATTTACTATATTCCGGCGTGCTTGTAGTTCAGAGGTTTATTCTAATATCACATGTAAGTTTCTTGCCGTTTTCACCATCTCCACATCTTGTTACGCAAGTAGCGCTTATACCTATAATGTTTCAAAGCAATCGTATCACAAAGGTGTCTGATGAAAGTTATAGTGACGCACAGACATTCTAGACTAAGTAACATTTTACCATTCTTGATAATGCAATTCATGTGTGTATATTCCTATGTAAAATATTGCAACAACAACAACAACAACAACAACAACAACAACAAACAATAACAGCAACAATAAAGAAGTCACTATTATCGCCATCCTCACTGATCAGCCAATAAGGCTATATGGACACCACAGAAGTAAAGTACCTACCAATTCTAGATTGCGTATTATTTTATAAATTGAATTTGTTAACGAGAGCGAGGGAAACACTATGCCGTTAGCACTTTACATACAAAGTAAAGTGTTTATAATAACGATGTGATGACTGTCCAAGGACAAGCCTTTATTTTCCAAATATCTTTGTTTTGTACTTCAGGAGTCATGGAGGCTCTTAATCCTTTGAGGCCCATCGAATGCGTCTAGCAGCATGCTTGTCATATAAAACACATGTCATCAGCTAGCCGCTATCATGTTATCAAGTATAAAATCGTTAGGCCTTGTAAGCTGTATTTAGTGTTCTATCACGCTTCAGTTCACTTCCGTTCATATCAATAGCTATGATCAAATGGTGTATGACGCACGGTGAATGATGCTTGTTTTAAGGGGTGAGGAAAAAAAATGATGATAGAGGATAGAGAAGGACTCGAAATTCCATATTCACTGGATAAGTAAAGTTTAGTATTGTCTGATTTTCACAAGCACGAATGTATTATTATCACATCATTTCATTTAACTTGTAATTATCGATATTGATAAACGTCTGTAATATGTATACATTTTTGGAGGGCTTTAAATTAATCCAATCATAATTATATACATAATGCTTTATTGTGCATGCATAGCAAAGAGTTATACTCGGATGAAATGTAAATAGTTTGTTATCCTCTTTAAATGCATCTTTAAGATTAATAATAATGATGTTTTGAAAATATCATGTCTATCCTGATGTCCGCTCACGCGACTTGGCACTATTATTATCCAAGCAGGCCAGGTCACTCTAGGACTTTCGCAACTCCCTGGGAAGTATATAGTGCCCCTGCCATTTTAGAGTGCCGATCACTAGCATTTTGTCAATATCTTTCACTGCATATAGCCTATCCTATATCTGTAGTATGCAAATGATAACAGAAAAAGTAGTGCTCCAGAATTTCCTTGGCAAGGACCAAAATTGAACAATGATAGAGTGCATAATAACATGCTTGATTTCTCCGTTCTCAAAATAGTGTCCTATACAATCGGCAGCTGATAATGACCTGAAATGGGAAAAGAAGGAGATTCTTTGCTGAGCACGTTTTAAATTGATGGTAATGAATTTAAATTTTGTTAACATTGGTGTTTATCATGTTGATAAGGATGGCCATTAGGTACTTAAGCAAAGTGCAGTCATTTACATGTTTAAGTGATATAGAAAAGTATAATACTGATTATTCTTCTTATGAAATGCATTTTTGTTTTAAACACACGTCATCAGATGTGCACAGCTAAAATGCTAATGACGATGATGCCGAAGGACACTGCTCCCAAAATTTCGAAAGTTTATTAAATTTTAAATCCCACACTCTTGAGGATTTTATTTTTAAATATATTTTTGAAAAGGATGATGGTGATGGTGGTGGTGGTCGTAATAATGACACATTGGGTATCAGTAGTAATGACCACAAAAAACATTGCTGATGTATGTGAGCTTCAGATTTCAATTACAGCAATTACTTGTATCACTCCTCCTCCACTTCTACTACTACTTCTACTACTACTATCACTATCACTACCACTACCGCTACCGCTACCACTACACTTACTACCACTGCTAAACCACATCCATCAATCAGTCACTACTACTACTACCACCACCACTGCTACTGCTGCCACAGCACCACTACTACTACTACTGCTACTAACCTATTCTACTATCACCAGCTCTTCAACGATCACCACCATCAATAAGCTACTTTCTTGCAGGGACTATACCTACAACTAAATTCTTTATCACCACGATTATCAGTACGCGGGCGACTAAATGGGCGGACAAAAAAAACCCCAAACAACAACGAACCTCTCAGCGAGGCATACTTCGGACTTTGAGCAGGCAAAAAAACTACTGATTACATCTTCATACTTCATGATCGCTTCCAGATATTATTTCGTCAAAGACAATCCCAGAATTCTGTTTATATATATATTACGAACGTGCATTCGACAACGTGAATCGACATGCTCTTTGGTTTAAACTGCAGAAGCAAGGCACCAGCAGTAAAGTAATTTTTAATAGCATAGTTGTACAAAGGCAAAATTATGGGGCAGACGTTTTGGGATACTCCGAAGCTGGGCGTTGGAAAAGTTGCATTTAAATTACTTGAAATCATTTTTAGGCATACGGTCTAAAACTCCAAATTGTTGTTTATGGAGAATTAAGACTTTATCCACTCCTCATAACTAGACAAGTTAAACTTGTAAAGTGCTGGTTTAAAATTCTAAATATTAAAGATGACAGCATAACTAGAAAACAAATGTATGAGTGGTTACATAAATTAACCAAAAATCATGATCATTGATAACATGGGCATCTCTTTTAGAGAAAATGTTGCACAGGTATTGGTTTGAGTTTGCATAATTAAAAAACAAAAAATAAGATCAGGCTTACACAATGTTATGATAGAAAAAGGAAGGATTCTATGATATTTTAAGAGAATACGATCAGTTTAAGTAACACAAGTGTTAGTTCCCTTTCTGGCAGGTAGGTGGACAGAGCTGTTAGTTTTAGTTTGCTGCGTTCCTTATTATTACTTGAAATTTTAAAAAAAAAATCAATTTTGGCTATGAATACTGTCTATCGACAGTAGTTAGTCAAGGGTTTGGAAAATCAAATTATAAAAAAATAAGATCAGGCTTACACAATGTTATGATAGAAAAAGGAAGGTGGGGAATACCTAAACTTGACTTTAATAATCGATCGTGTAATACTTGCAATGTGATAGAAGATGAGTACCACTGCATCATAGATTGTACAAAATTTGAGGACATAGGACTAAAATATTTACCTAAATGGCTCCTAATAAAATCTAGTATGACTAAATTCCAAAATCGTTTAAATTCAAGTAATAATAAGGAACGCAGCGACGTAGCATTAGGATTCTATGATATTTTAAGAGAATACGAACAGTTTAAGTAACACAAGTGTTAGTTCCCTTTCTGGCAGGGAGGTGGACAGAACTGTTAGTTTTTGTTACAGACATGTGTCTGAACTAATGGGATGTTGTGAAAGTTGTAGTAGCTGTTAATATTAGATGGGAAGAGTGAGTAAGTGAGAAAGAGAGAGAGAGAGAGAGAGAGAGAGAGAGAGAGACAGACAGAGAGAGAGAGACAGAGAGAGAGAGTGTGAGAAGGGAGAGAGAAAGTTAGTAAGAGAGAGAGAGAGAGAGAGAGAGACAGAGATAGTGAACAGAGAGAAAGAGAGAGAGACAGAGGTGTGAATGACTAAATGTATGTGAGAGTTGTGCATAAAATATATGTTGTTTGTTTTGTTTTCCTTCATTTTTTTTTTATTGATGTGATGTTATATTGTATGTAGTTGGCTTCGCCTAAATAAACAAACTTGACATTTGAAACTTTATACTGTTTATACCCTGNGTTTTTGTTACAGACATGTGTCTGAACTAATGGGATGTTGTGAAAGTTGTAGTAGCTGTTAATATTAGATGGGAAGAGTGAGTAAGTGAGAAAGAGAGAGAGAGAGAGAGAGAGAGAGAGAGAGAGAGAGAGAGAGAGAGAGAGAGAGAGACAGACAGACAGACAGACAGACAGACAGACAGACAGACAGACAGAGAGAGACAGAGAGAGAGTGTGAGAAGGGAGAGAGAGAGTTAGTAAGAGAGAGAGAGAGACAGAGATAGTGAACAGAGAGAAAGAGAGAGAGACAGAGATGTGAATGACTAAATGTATGTGAGAGTTGTGCATAAAATATATGTTGTTTGGTTTTTTTCTCCTTCATTCTTTTTTTATTGATGTGATGTTATATTGTATGTAGTTGGCTTCGCCTAAATAAACAAACTTGACATTTGAAACTTTATACTGTTTATACCCTGTCCTGCACTAGCCTTCTATTTCTTCAATGCTCAGTCCTCTGTGACGGAAAATCTCCGTACTTGGATACCGGGATAGGCGCCTTTGACAGATAATTCTAATGAAACAAGTGGACTTGATCTAAATAATAGTCTCGCATCCCCACTCTCACATTCCACAGCCCCTCC
>JAWQUT010000522.1:416755-431352 GCA_033807755.1 Ellobium chinense | reverse complement strand
ACCCATGCACACGATTATAACTTTAACCTTAAAACATTGTCGATTACCATTGATAGTTTGATAATGTCACATTGATTTTTGATCACTAAACTGAGAATATCTGGCTTTTCATTTTTTTACATTCTAAAGAGGACAGATTATGTTTTTAGTAAGAGAATGCCACAAGCAGCAAGATGGATCTATATTAAGGTTGATAAACATAAATATTACCGATTGCCACGCTTAAAACAAATAGTGATTATACATACAACCAACGTCATGTGATTAATATTGGCACCACTGTACAACAATCACAGGTCCTACATAAATAAATGTCCTCACAGAACACTGTTTTAGACACGTGAAGTTTTGTCTTCTCACAAGGCGAAATAACAGAGTCGATAGGCGACCTATGGCGTCGGTGGTTGGTGGCAGATGAAATTTGCATTGACACTGACTGGTTGTATCACCAGTTTCGTGCTCTATAATACATGTGTGGCACATTATTATCACATCACATTACACTGTGTCCCATAGTGGTTGTGGGACGTTCAGCCTGACCTTTTATGCTGGCCCGAACGAATGTTATAATCATTCAACATTAAATGAAATTGTTGTCTTATCTGCTAACTTGCATGATTTATTAGGAACAAACATGAACCACACAGGACAGGCTTACTCCTTTGTACAGGACACATGAGCACGTTTCTCACGATATTTCTCACATGATTTAGTGAGGTTCTTCTTCGAATGGTACATTCTTGTCGAAGCTGTACGTGCTTTTAAGCAACATTTAATCGTGTCTATACAAACAGCATTCACGTGATATTGCATTCTGTGTGGACATGATGCTAAACTGTAAACAGACATTTAATAACTAACAAGAAGGAAATAATTTGAGCTTTTAGTATTAATCTTTACAGGCATTGCAAAAGTGACATGTGTGATGTGCAAGAAATTTAAAAAATCCTCCCCTTTTTTTTTCACCTCCTCAAAAGTCTTAAAAAAAAGAAAAACAAGGTAAACGTGTTCAAAGTCTAAGGTCTGCTCCGAAAGGAACTGTTACTAGTCTAGTTAGAGTGCTCATATCTTAGTTAAAATATTTTTTTAAATTCCAGAATAAGTGATTGTAATACAAGCCGTATGTGAGATAATAAGTGCTGATTTTTACTGTTCGAGCTGAGGTACGACAAAGCAAATAAGGATACCCATCATGTTACACTATAACACAAGAGTTTTTTTGTTTTTTTTAATAGAGACTAGAATTAATGTTAAGCTGCTGCTATGTTTAGAATCCATCTATAACCAAACGGAATTCCCGTGGCCACATTTTATATAATTATTACCCACAACTTCAGGGGCTTAGAATAATTATGAGTTGACTGTTCTTGAATGAAAATAAAGATGGCGTCCGATTGCTCGAATCAGCTTCGATCTGGGTCAACAATCTGATGTGTTAAGATTAGGGATTACTGTTAGTTTTTCGAGCTTTGTATTATATACGATTTACATTAAACGTAGGATTGATGAATTTTTGCGTGACCAGAAAACAACCATTGAATAAGCACTTGTACATCATAGCCAATATTTCTAAGCATTCTTATTGAGTGTCTGTGCACTGATTATTGCTGCTTTCATGGTGGCTTTGAATCCAAAGTCCACTGCAGTTTTTAATAACTATATTTTCTGTACGATGCTAACACAGTGTAAAGACGCTGCACATTATAATAGAACAGTGTACTTATTCAACTTTCCCAATGGAATTGCATTTTCTTCAGTACAAAGCAGTCAGGCTAAATTAGTTTGAATGCCTTGCTTGTACAACGCCAGAACAGTGTAGCTACACTTTCTCAGTGTTGTTAATCTTTAAAATGCTTATAAATGAAAGGCCATGCCATGGCAAAACAACGTGATGACCATTTATTCAGTTATTCGATATGCTATGCAGACAATATATATGGCATTAAACAGGGACTGTAATACGAGAAATATATATAATTTCAGATTTGGAAATTAATGATTATGTGGAGTGGCTAATACCTAAGAGGAAAACTCAATTTCCTCAAAATTGCTTTCACTGGATTTACCCTGTTTTGGCTATGGATGGCATATTTAGTCATTGACACCTCTGTCTCTTTCTCTTTCTCTCTGTCTCACTATCTCTGTCTGTCTCTCTCTCTCTCTCTCTCTCTCTTCCACTAACTTTCTCTCTCCCTATCTCACACACACTCTCTCTCTCTCTCTCACTCACTCACTCACTCACTCACTCACTCACTCACTCACTCGCTCACTCACTCACTCACTCATTCGCTCACTCACTCACTCACTCTCCATAATATGTCATGTTAACAGCTACAGCTTTCAAAACGTCCGTTAGATCAAACACATCGTTATCACTACGTTGGCCGTGATAGTAGCAGCAGTAGCAGTAGTGGACTGATTAGTAGTGACTGATTGATTGATGTAGTCTAAAAGTAGTAGCAGTAGTGGTGGTGGTGGCGGCAGTGGTAGTGGTAGCGATAGTAGTTGTAGTAATAGTAGTAGTAGTAGTCGTCGTAGTCGTAGTAGCAGTAGAAGGAGTAGTAGGAGTAGGAGTGGTACTAGTTCGAGTAATTGTTATAGTTGAAATCCGAAGCTCACAAACATCAGCAACAAAACATGTTTGTGTGAATATTACTGCTGATATCCAGTGTGTCATCATCATCATCGCTACCACCACCACCACCACCACCACTATCATCATCATCATCATCATCATCTTTGTCATTTTAGCTGTGTCCATCAAATGATGACGTTTGTAAAATACAGTTAATAAGAACAATATTTTTAGATTTTTCTATATCACTTAAACATGTAGATGACTGTACGTTCTAATGGTCATCCTTATCATCATATAAGCACCAATGTTAAGAAAATCCATTACCATCAATTTAAAACATGCTCAGTAAATAATCTCCTTGTTTTCCCATATGAGGTCATTGTCAGCTCAATATTTTGAGAACGGAAAAACAAGCATATTGTTAATAATAAATACATTCTTTATTTTTCATCTTTCTTTCTCATCAAGAAAATCCTGGAGCACTACTTTTTTTCTTTTGTTTGTATTAATTGTATACTAAATATTTAGGCTATAGGCAGTGAAAGATATTGTCAGAATGCTGGTGATCAGCGCTTGAAAATGGCAGGGGCACGGTATACTTCCCAGGGAGTTGAGAGTGTCCTAGAGTGACCTGGCCTGCTGGGATAATAATAGTGCCAAATCGCGTAAGCGGGCATCAGCCTGGATACGAGACTTCTAAAACCGGATTATTATTAATATTAAAGATGCATTTAACAAACTATTTACATTTCTTCCTAGTATTTCTTTGCAGTGCATGCTGTACAATAAAGCATATGTATACAATTGTGATTGGATATAATTAGGAACAAAACAAAAAGTAAAGCTAGAACAGAAGTTTATTATTATCGAAAAGTACATGTAAAATGAAATGATGTGATAATAATACATTCGTTAATGTGAGAATCAGACAAGTTTCAAGTTTCAAGTTTATTCAATAACAATAACAAACTTTACTTATCAAATGAATACGGAATTTCGAGTCCACTCTATTATCAACTCCCTAAACAAGCGTCATTCACAGCTCGTCATACATGATTTAATCACGGCTCTTTATATGAATGAAAGTAGGCTGAAGAGTGATAGGACACTAAATAAAGCCCAAAGGACCTATTATTTTGATAACCATGATAGCCACTAGCCTAGCCCAAGGCTGTGTTTTATCTGACAAGCATGCAAAGGGCATAGTGTTTCCTTCGCCCTCGGTAACAAACTGAAATGATAAATAATATAATGCAGTTTAGAACTGGTAGGTACTTTATATCTATGATAACCTTATAGCCTTTTTGGGTGATCGGTGAAGATGAAGATAATAGTGACGTCTTTGTTGCTGTTGTTGTTGTTGTATGTTGCTGTCAATGTTTATTGCAATACTTTACATAGAAATAACCATACTGTGCAGCATTATAGTATCAAGAATAGTAAGATGCTTCTCAATCCATCTATGCATCAATACAAATTTCTACTAAAACCCATGTGATACGGTTATAAGAATTAGTCATGATTTGAAACGTTATATGCATAATAAGCACTACTTGGTGTAGCAAACCGTGCTGATGGCGAAAAAACAACAAGAAACGTATATAATATGGTACTGGTATAAACCTTCAAACCAGAAGCAGCCATAAGGTAAATCTATACATTTATAGAGGATCTATAATGCGTGTGTGTTTGATATCAGATTTATGAAATGAGTTATACGTTTGGCGTATTTGCGAGTCTCTGGCTAGCGAATACGATAAATGTATAAATCATTTCATAAGTCTGATATCAAACAAACATGAGTTTCAGATCCTATTATCATAAACACTTTAGCTAATTCAAAACAAAACAAACTTAAAAAAAAGAACAAGAACGTTAAATAGTGAAAAGGACCCTGATGTGGCCCTCACCCTGTTTGAGACACATCAATCACAGCTGACCTGAATGAACCACACTGTTACGCGAGATAAAGTAGATTCAGTTGACAATCATCGATAAAATTTGAGATCACAGAAACACTGTGACATTTCACGTACTTTTAATTCAGACGTTTAAATAAATTGAAACTGAACCGTAAAGAGGAAGAGACCGATGACAAGCGATGAGAAAAATAGACATTTTTTTTTTTTTTAAATTTTACTTTAAACTTTAGACAGAGGGAAGCCCCACGGCAGTGAAAATAGTTACAAAAGAAACGACGTCATATATTCATATGCCTACAGATTTCAAAGACTTCCGATCAAAGTATTCGTTAGCAGGTCAAAGGCCACATATATGTAACGTATGACATATCAAAAAATTATTACACACGTTTATGTCACCGGAAATAGCCCCTGTTTATATGATAATATAAAAAACCGTAAACTTCGTAGATAATCATAGCTTTCGTTTTTAAGAATCAGAAAGAATATTCACTGTACAAAGGGGGATAACTTTATTCCAATAAATTATTGACACTCAAAGAGTTCAGTGTTCATGTGTTCCCAGTATCCACATGACGTGCTACTATGAAACACATCTATATCTATGCTGTGCTATTTCATCCAAAAGACCTATAAATAGCCTTTCAAAATGCCAGATTATTGTTAAAAGACCAATGTTCTTCTAGTTCCCATTCGTCCAAAAGAAGAAGTTAATTCATGCGCTTTAATACTACAAAATAAATGAAGATAAATATAAGTTCAGATTATTTTAGTTTTGATTCGACAGTCTTTAACACCATGCACCATTTTGTTGGACATCACTTCGTATGTCTCTTTACGGCGCCATCCATGAGCTATTCTTGATCCTAGTCCTGATCAGATATCAGTTATAAGACTAACCCACAATTTACATCTAAGATAATTCACAGCGCTCACTATTATTGGCAATTTAATACAAGTACAAGCAGTTCAGTCCGTCTGATGTAACCAAATAAAAATCAACATAATTAAATATCAAGTGATCCCAAATTTCAAGCATTTTTAAAAATAGATTTACGGCTATGGCTGGTACCCACTTCCTTGAAGCTGGTTATCCAGGAAATGAATTAGACTGGCAACGAATCAAATAATATTTTAGTGATATTTTCAACTAAATTGCTAGCTTACATCCTGCTTAGTTTATGGTATATATAAGTGCAATATTCCTGTCTAATATTTGTCTAAGGACAAATTGAGCGTACATATGAAGAGCATAATATGTGGTTACAGAGTGCCTTTGTAAAAAATCTACCAAATGAAGTGCAAGATTCGAAGATTTTCTGCTGCCAGTGCTCGATGTAATATTTTGTCTCTGATACTGGTCCTATCCAGTGAGAGAGTCCTCTCGTATCTTAATGCTAGTTCCACACCGGGCAAAACTCACTATCTTGGTCGAGAACTGGCACCCGGGTTCAGTTCAAAGTTGCAGTATGAAGATGAGGTCTCTGTGTACCGTTTTAGGACCTCGTACAGAACCTTGTAATGTTCCTGTGGACACAGAGCTGGATTACAATAGCGACTAACAATAGCAACAACAGATAAGATGAAACACAACACACCCCTAGCAAAATTGATGCAATACAAAGCCAACCAGCCAGCACATAAGTTAACAACCGACAAATTAACTCTGAGCATGTAAGTGAACAAAACTCTGCATTAGTTAACAACCGTCTCATTTGGCTTTTTGAGAGCTTGCGCATAAACGATAGGATCTCTTATCATCGTAAGAGTTATATGAATGTATTAGAGCTAAACGCACCCTTTGAAGTGATATACAATATGCAGAGTTAATGTAATTCTTACAAAGGTAAGAGGTCCATGTTTTTAAACAAATATAACATCTAGTGAAACAGAGCTACTATCAATGTTAATAGAAAAGTATCATGTATATTAAGTGCGAGTGTAATGACCATCTATTTCAATCTCTTTATTGCCTGTGATATTTCAGAACTTGCTTATTAACAATGGGATCTCTTACCATCGTAGGAATTACATAAAACCTGCATGTTTAACGCTACTAGTGCATTCAGCACCGATGCACTAATGAAATTTTTATGAGGTAAAAGATGCCATCTTTATTGAACAAGCTCTCAATTTCCTATTACTTTGAAAATAAATAGACAACAATAATTAAGTTGTAAGCAGTTAATACAACCGAATAATTTAAAACTCATGGCATGTATCAAAAACTATATATTATCTGACAGGTACAGAAGTACCGCATGCCTTACCAAATTTGGAATGATCTGTGGTCTGATAGACTTGATGGCACCAACAACCAGAGGAACAGTCAAGCATAGATCATTGTCCATTCTGTCTAGAAGCAGTGACAGTACACACACTAGACCACTGTAAGTAGCACCATTCCTGCCAGCATCAAGCATTAAATGAAATTATGAATACAGTAAGATATGAAAGAAAATGAAGAAAAAAATAACATTAATAACAAAAGAAAATTAGGACTTTTAAATACCCCGTAGGGAAATGTTATAGATCTCAGAGTGTCTGCATATCAATGAAACTTGTAGTGAAAAATTTCAGGTAGCGACATCGTTTTCTATCTAATAGTTGGTAGAAAATATACTGATCTTATTTACTTCATTATAAATTATAATTTAGGCAGGTCATTGTGTGACATCATTGAGACCTAAAGTAGCAACTTTTATTGATTCTCGATTCACCTGATTAATATGTTGTTGTCCATGTGGTATCAAACTTTTCAAAGTAAATTAGACTCGACATGCATCGGAATTTTATCCAGATGATTTCTCTTTGTCACCCACCTAAAGTCAGCCTGTTCCTATACTGTGATTTTAAAAGATGTTATGTGTCGTCATGTTGAAATGCAATACAATGCTTGACTCTATTTTCTACTATTCTACAGATATACATTATATATTCACTTACCTACACATATACAGTGTTTTACCGCGGCTTGATGAACTATGAGACCTGACCTGCTTCACCACAGTTAGGAGTGTCTGTGGGTCGAGATCAGTGCTGGAGATTTTCAGATGGGTAACCTTGTATTGGGCTATCTCCTGTTGATTCAAATGTTATTATGCATGGAAGATTATAGTGAATCTTTGGATTTATTGCATGGCAAACCTGACAACAGAATTAACGTAAGATGTTTGTCTCGAAATTGATATTATACAGTTCCAGAAGTCCCTAATTGCGAGATAATTGTCTCTTTAAATGACATCAACTTATATTAAAATTCAAAAATTTAACTATAATAATAATAATAATAACTATAATGATGCTGTTTGTAAGTCTCGTATCCAGTCTGATGACCGCTCAACACTGTTTTTAGCACAGCAGGCCAAGTCACTTCTAGTACTTTCTCAACTCCCTGGGGAGTATACAATGCTGCTGCCATTTGCAGGCGTTGACCATTGGCATTCTTATAACAGCCATCTACCCATTTTACAGACGGATGGACTGAAGAAACTGTAAATGAAATGTTTTTCCCAAGACACAACACGACAGTGGTTGGGAATTGAACCCACGACCTTTAGATCTTGAGTTCAACGCCGGAATCATTTGGCCACGTCGCTCCACTAGCACTCATAACTTACAGTTTCTTAAGCATTTAAGAAGGGGGTGATTTCAAATAACTGATATGCTTCACATGTTTGTTAATTACTATGTAAACACTCATCTTCTTCTAAGAAAGATACTTAGAGTCTGAGTTAAAGGAGTCAGAACATGGGATAAAACTAGTGATGAAGTGACTGACGATTGACAGCAAAGAATCATAATCTCACGAATGTAAACCATACTGGAATAGTCTACTCAAGAATAGAGCTATGATGGGCTCAAACACAGCACTCACCTGTGAACTTAATATTGATTTCCTACTCTTGCTGTTGTCTCTGGTGATGATCAACTTTTGCTGCTCCCAGTGACTGCCAGAAGTTGGAGGTTCAGCCACGATGCTGAATGGGTCACAGGTCAGAGGCTCACCTTCTCTACTTGGTAGGTAGACGCCGACAGTCTGATGAAATGTGATTTATTTTGCTTATTAAAGTAGAAACAGCAACTCTTGGCTTCATGTTTAATTTATTACTTTCCAAGTATGTGGATTGCTAAGTGTAATGTAGGTTGTCTCATTGCTCATTGGTGTTAAATTTCACAAACATAATATACTATGTCATCACGCCCCTGTGAATGGTTAAATACATAGTGCCATGCATAGAAAAAAACATCTTATAATCGTAATTTGATTTGAGCATCTTACGATATTTTTTCCTTGCACGGCAGCACTGAGATATCTTGAAGATGAACAACATGTTAGGCGCAGGCATTATTTTAGTCCCTCATATTTTACTCAATACCAATTATCTGCCATTAATATTGTTTTTGAAAATGACAACAAACTGAGACGGTCGAAGCCATATCACCATTGTATTTGCAAGTTATATTAATGTGCATGTCATTAGGAACTGAAGATGATGCAATGTAATGACTCAGTTTCAAGGATAGCGAAACTTGGTATTATCACAAAATATAGCCACCGGACTTTTTTTTTTCTTCTAATGTAAATAGTAGATAAAGAACAAAGAGAAACCACACTGCTCTTCAACCTAGTCAGCATTGCTGGTAATTCAACGTGCCCGTTAACAGCCCTTTCAGTCCATTACGTATCACATTTAAACAAAAATGCCAATAGAAGATCAGCCTTATTATAATCACTCTTTTTAACATACCGAATCATCTGAAGTCGAATCAAGTTCAAAAGCCACCACCAAGGACACATCAAACTGAGTGACCAATCTCCAAAAGTCCAGAACAGTTGAATGGAGTGGTAGTTGGGTAAGAAACTGATTATTGATCTTGGAGAAGCTCTGCAGATAAGGGTCACAATCAGTGAGTTACTGGATAGAAGGACATGCTCTCATACGTTGCCACATGAATGACTGGTCTAAAATAGTGTTCACATTGCCTATTTTAATACAGGCATAAATGTTAGACAGTTACCCTCATGTTAGTTTCAACACCGCAACTATCAGTTGTTAGAAGACACGAATTATTTACGTCCTTTGATGAAGAAACAAATCGCTTGGTATTACCTTTTGATTGTTCTAAATAGTGTGAGTTCTTCTGTGAATCACAGCCCCACAAATTAGGCAAAGACAAAGATACCTCTGAAAACTTTTAATAATTGGGTGCAGACGTGAGATCGATACCTCCCCTGTGGAGACGTACTCGTCAGTATTGTCTTTTTTCTATGTGGAAATAAAAAAGACGTTAAATAAAGGCAGTATAATTACTGAACATCAGTTTACGCCCTTTAATATTAAAGCATCCATTCTGGTTCTTTTATTGGTACGTGGCCAACAGTGTGCATAATGTAAGCTTACAAAACTAATAAAAACGAATTATAATATTTAGTAATGTACCGGCACGAAGACAGCATTGATGTAGTCCCCGGTATTCATGATATCACAAGTCAAATGGGGCCTGTACTGTTCCTCTGATGAATAAGAAAGACAAATGTAAATCTACTGTTGGCGTAGATTAAGCAATACTAACAGATAAAGCTATTTAATATTTATATATTTGATGTGACTAATGGGCGTATTAGGGAGACGACGGACATCAACCACAATTCCACTGAAGTCATAGAAAACCTATCATAGTAAAGTCACTAAAATGGTTCATTGTTCATTGTTCATTGTTCATTGTTTAGGGTTTGCAACATCATGCACTCCGGGCAACCCCATAGGTGCTCCGTTCCCCGATCCAGGATCCAGCGAAGAGTCCATCTACTGATAGTTCCCACTAAAATGGAAATTGCCCATTAGAGTCTATCTTAGCGTATCAAGTGAAAATCAAGGGTAAGGGAGTTCTGTGAAATATGCATTACCACTTTTCATTAAATGTGAGGTTAGGGTTCTGATACAAAAGACGACTGACACGAATTTAAGGCCTCTCATTTCCTTGAGGTAGAAACAAAGCAACAGTTCTTGGCAAGTCTGAAAGCCTGTGCTATTACCCATCTGTCTCAGCTTAAAGCGATTTGAAGAGAACACCATCTAAACAACATGGTGGCTACTTTCATAATACGTTTTCATCATTAAGAAATCCATTTTCACGCTATTGACAGAAACATGAAATGATTGTTTGTTTGTATAACTTTATGAGTCTTCTTCTTCTTCCTCCTCCTCTTATTTTTATTATTGTCTTTTGATTCTTCTTCTATTTCTGGTTCGTCTTAATCTTTTTCTTAAGTCTTATTTTCTTCTTCTTCTATTTTTTCTTCTTCATCTTTATCTTCTTCTTCTTTTTCTTTGGCTTCTTTTTTTTTGCTTCTTCATCTATTTCCTCTATTTATTATAATTTTCTTCCTAATCTCGAAATATCTGCCTGAAGGCCGATGGTATGGAATCAACCAACTCACTTGGCAAGACATTGCTAAATCTGTTCTTCAGTTTGTTGGTGGCGCTCCGGCTGTTCTCATACACGTTGTACACACCATCCTCAAGTCCGGATTCTTGTGTGACATCTTCATCATTTTCAGCACACACCATGCAGACTGCCTAATGAAAGAAACAAAATACGTTTTTTTGAATATAAAATGCGCCAGAGGGGGAAAGAGGGAAAGTAGAGGTGGGCAGATCAATAGATAAAGAAAACACACATCAAAGAGAGAAACATGGAGAGAGAGAGGGGGAGAGAGAGAGCGAAAGAGAGAGCGAGCGAGAGAGAGAGAGAGAGAGAGAGACAGAGAGAGAGAGAGAGAGAGAGAAAACCTGACTGTTAATGTAGTACTCTTTGAAGTAAGAAATTAAGAAACTGGAGGTTCAAGTCCCTCTCGAGGCGAAAACCTACAGAAAGACATTTGGGAGTCATGACCAGTCCTTTAGAGAAAATCGTTGGGCCGAAAAACATCTTAGATGAGATTATCTTCCCCTTTTACCTCGCTCTCCGAATAGTAGAGTTTTGTATCAATCTCTAATAATGATTTCATGCTTGATTTCAAGAATTGTAGTCTGGAACTAGATCTAAATGGATAGAGGCGCACTGATCTTAAATCATAGGATGATACCAAACATTTTCCAAATGGACAATGTGTTACATTTTATGTTAACTAATAACATCAGAACGTATCATATCTCACTTCAAATTCTTTTTCCATATTGGTCATTCCTGACGGTGAAGTTGCACTCAGAAATGTCATCCTGTCTGTGATATCATGTGACGTCACTGTGGTGCCCATACAGACCACAGCAACCTGAGCTGCTTTGTGCAAGAAAATGTACTGCTCCTGGAAATGAGACATGAAAACACGACATTAATTTACTCGGTAGAGAAATTGATTTACAATATCATACAATGTTATACATTTCATTCATAATACAACACATAGAACAATACACATAATAAATGTAAATACATAATACTACACATAAAATGCGTAACAAAGTCACTGCTGATCGCCAGCGGTGCAGTAATCTTCAGTATAGTAATTTTTTTGAAATAAGTAATTTCATTCACAAAAATGATGGCAATGTATTTAAAATTATGAGACTAATAATATGTCATATAGATTCTGTGCCACCTCCTGGGGGCACATAAAAGTATGATGTCATATTCATTATTTGCATATCAGTGTAAAATATACCAAGATCTGTGAATAAGCGACAGTCGGTTTCAGTGTAAAGGTGGTAGTGAGTGTGATCTCAAAGATATATACATGAACACTACTAGTCATCCAGCTAGCACATATTATTATCTTTCACCTGATTTGGAACTTACAAAATGACTGATCTAGGAATAATTGAGAACTTGCGCATAACGTGAGAATTATTTTAGTGCATCAGTACAGAATTTACTCATAGTGGCGTTCAAAACAAAGTTACTATAACTATTATGATGATAAGAGATTCCATTGCTAATGTGCAATCTCTTAGTCGACAATACCAAACATCAGCAAATTTAAGACACTTACAGGTGTCTGGATCATGTTCATTCTGTCCTTACGGAGTTGCATCAAAGTAGAGTAGAAGTCCATGTGCTGCATGTCTATTGCTTCTCTCATCAGATTCCTCAGGCCAATAAAAGTTCCTGTTCTTCCGACACCAGCACTGCAAAAACCAAGCATATCCTAAGACAAAGAGCTGGAAAATATATGCAAGATGATATTACCTCATAATTATGTAGAAGTGAAAATATATGGCTGAATTGGTTTGTCGGGTAGAGACATTTACAGCGTTTAACTTGGGGCTCTCAGATTTAACAAACCCACCGTAATTAAGCAGGAAGGATCCATTAGACACATACATTTGCTACGGGGGAATTTAGAGAAGTCATTTTGTGCATTAAGCATACGGAAAGAGACTCCGCGTGACGTGACAGCAAAACGCAGTGAATAACGTCAAGCTTGCCAACGTGATTTCCAGTCGAGTGATATATAGGTTACAGACTTCTAATTGGCTGAAAATAACATGTTGTTACATGCGTTAGGACTACAGTAAAAAATCTGTCCTTTGGACAGATTATGGAGAATGGGCCCTAGATTTGTGAACCTACCTGCGAATTATTTTACATTCTCTCCTGATTTTGTAAATTAAACCTGAAGTTTGGGTCATTCGCTTTGGTTTCGGTGTAGCCTTCTCTGCGGAGCACTTGTCGTTAAGGAAACTGGTTAGCTTGTTTACACCTTTCGATGTATCGGTTCGCAGCTCGCAAACGAACTGCAAGATCTATATTTTGAACATCATTTTTAATAAGCTCATTGAATTCTGCAAATAATTAAAGAAGACCTGGGGATTGTGGCCGTTCTTGCAAGTGACAGTAGAGAAAACAGTTTATTGGCTCAAAGAGGGAAATTGGATTAGGCTTCTGTAACCTATAGCGTTACAACCTAGAATTGCTAGGTTGGTGCTATGAGGCCGAATTCCTTGACAGATCTGATCACACATTTGTTATAAGAAGGATGATAAAGACGCGTGTAGATGTGGCATGCGTTTGGTGATTCCCTCCCATCGCCCCCCACCCCCAGAAATGTTTTCCCGTCAGGGCCGAGATATTTCATTCATAAATATAAATCAACAAATAAAATCTCAATCCTGGTCTGGTTAAATTGTATTGATTGTTTTGTCATATCCCAACCGGAACTCCACATAAAATTACGATATTATAGAAAATACTGGCAACCAGTGGTGTTGAAATACTCACCTGCAATGGACAACAATGGGCTTGCTGGTGGGGTAGGAAGCCACTCTTTGCTCAAAGTCTATCAGAGCCCATGGCCTTGTGGGCACGCCCTTGTCAGGCCAGGAGGTGAAGTGAAAGTGGGTCAGAAAATGACCGTCATGTCCCTGCTGATGTCAAATATTGTGACGCATTAACACTGATTGATTGCTTATGGATGAACGAGTTTATTTTGCAGTTACCATCTTTTTCTAAAGCACTGTGATAACTTGACAGTGGGAAATATTTAAGGTTCTCATCATAAGATTTTAACCTAAGATCATCTTCATCATTTGTGTTGCCTTTAAGAATCTTAAACAGGAACAGACGTTAAAATGTTGTATAAACTGAATCTAAGGCACACAATGAACTAGTGAAAAACAAAAGGCAAAACTCAATGAGCGTCATTAATCTTTCCATTTGATTGTTTTAGGATGAAAGTATAGATGTCTTCCCGACGTAGCTTGACAGTGTATAAAAGAGCTTTGAAATTCAAGTTCATTCTGTTGTTAGCTAATATAGTATCCACGATACTATAATAAAGACCTACTTTGTGGAGTTCTGTACCCGCGATGAGCGAACACAAGATCAATAAAGCTATCCCTTTAGTCTTAAAGGAATTACCTCTCCCCTACAGCGTCCAATGGTACAGTCGGGAGGCGTGAAACTCTAATAGTGCCACTGTCGTTGGCCTTTCCTCTAGGTCTTTATCACCTATTGTTTTTTCTTCTTTTGGCCCTAGTAACATTTTGTGTTATTCTGCATAATAATATACCACTGTGATTTGGGGAAATTTCTTCCAAGAAGGTTAAAGTACTTTTTTTGCCTAATTTTTTTTAACGGGAAGAACAACGGAG